>MVGU01001560.1:0-80884 GCA_002005505.1 Botryococcus braunii
TCTTAAGCTGCCCACCGGAGTGAATACCAACTGGTTGTGAAAGATGCTGGGCATCACCAGATGCTAGTCTTGTCCGACAGTTGTGTGTGGCACTCAGCAGACAGTCGTACGGACTGTAGCTGGAGTAACTTCGTCTATTGACGACCTGTCTGCTTTGTACAGGTACGGTGCGGCAGTGTGTGTTGTATCATTGTTGCTATTGTGAGAGTGAACAAGCTTAGTGTACCCTGTAGTCACTCAAACAGATAAGGGACAGTGACTTCAGGGAGTATAGGCATGTACTTGAACGTAGCCGTCTAGAGCCTTATCTAGTGATTGCTTGATCGGTGCTTGTGTACAAGATAATGATGTAACGGAACTGGTTGTGAAAGATGCTGGGCATCACCAGATGCTAGTCTTGTCCGACAGTTGTGTGTGGCACTCAGCAGACAGTCGTACGGACTGTAGCTGGAGTAACTTCGTCTATTGACGACCTGTCTGCTTTGTACAGGGAAGCCGATTGCCCATAACATTCACAGGTTATGGCCCACGCCCTTCCAGCTGAGCCAAGTAAAAGCAGGAGTGAAGGTCGTCTACGGATGGGTCAGACGTAAGCGTCAACAAAGGAGCTCGAGCATGGCGCAGCGGCGCAAGGGAACTCGAGTGTACCAGGACCATTATCTTACTCACAGTTTACCTTTCTGGGAAATTCATAATTGAAGTTTTAGCTGTGCTTTATCATTCATAGACGTTGTCTAGAAGCACTGAGTGAGTCGGGCCGGACTCCGGCGCACACTTCTGAGGGGAACATATCTGCTACTACTGTGCAAGACTGGCTGGTAAATTTCCATGACATGGAGGGAATTGTAGGGTATTGCTGCATTCCAGAAGTTTATGAGTAAGTTTGGCTGGTGAAGTGACAATAGTATGACAAAAAGGGGCAAAGAAAAGGAAAGTAGCAGTGAAACAGCAATGTCTCAACCTGGAGAAGTCAGTGGGGCCACTCCAGGGCAGTCTATGACCGGGACACAATCAGCCACTGCAGAACCAAAGGTGGAGATTGACAAGGCAGCCTACATCCCCAATACCTCTAATCCAAAGATGACTGTCATGCTTGATGATGGAGGGCGCAATTTTGAATTTTGGTATGAAAATTTGGAGGCGTGCGCAAACACCAAGGGGGTCAGAGCGGCTTTGGAGAGGCCAATGCCAGGGTCGGTGGAGAACTCAGCCATCAAGCAGTGGCTGATCCAGTCAGTTCCAGTCATCTGGCATTCTCAGATCTCATGCCACAAAGCAGCGTTCGACTTCATCGCGTGGGTGAAGAACAGTCACACTGGAGGGAGCAACCAAGACATCAACCTTGAGTGGTACAAGGAAATGGAGCAGGGCATCAAGACAGGGGAGACACTCAAGGTCTACCTCTACAGAATGATGGATCTGGCTACAAGTCTCAGAAACAACGCGTTCATCCTCTTGGACCACAATGTTGGGGAGCTGATGGTGAATGGCCTCCCTCCTGTGCTGAGGCTCGAGTCCCTGGAGGTTATGGCAACCGACAAGCCGCCATTGGAGCTGATTCAAAGAATCCTGCGCGCCGCAGCAGCCGTGGGTACAAGGACCCACCTGCAGAGGGAACACCTCAGGCCATGGCAGCTGCAGCAGTGGCTGGTCCCTCTGGGGGGGTAGCTGGAGCGTCATCAAGCGCTGGAGCTGCACCAGGAGTGGGAGCAGTACCGGGAGTTGGAGCAGCACTATTAGCAAACGAACAGCCTCCCGCTGGCCCCTCTGCAACTACTTTTGGTGGCAGGGGGCGTGGACCTGGCAGGGCAAGAAGGCCCAGAGAGGAGCTTACATGCCACTTCTGCAAGGCAAAGGGCCACTTCATGACTGACTGCGGACCGCTCAGGCAGCTGCAGGCTCTGCATCAAAACATGCAAGCGGCAAGCGTTGGGCCTGCAGCTTACTGGGGCCAGGGAGGCCCACAGTCGTCTCCTCAAGCCTGGTGGGACCATGGATCTGGCCGGGGTGGCCCGCCTTCATCCGCTTCCAGCCCTGGACCTCCTTCAGCATATAACTATCCAACAAGTCAACACACGTTTCCGGGGTGGCATTTACCACCTCCCCCCCTCCTTCTGGTGAGGCGATGTTTATCTCTCTCAATGTGCTTGCCCCAACTTCGCATGGAGCTAGCAGCACATCTTGGTTAATAGATAGTGGTGCCTCTGTGCATATAGTCAATGATCTCTCATTGCTCCATAATCCAGTTATGCATAGACAGCCTCTTCCTCTGCACTTGGCAACCTCAGACGCCAAGGGAGGAATCATTGCATCTGGGTCTGTATGCCTTGTGAATGCAAGGCACGAAGTATTCTGGCTGCACAATGTGCAGTGTGTTCCTTCTGCGCATACCAACCTCATTTCAGTCACTGGTGCAATTCAGGATGGAGCATCTTTCCTGACTGACACTGCAGGTGGTTACACAGCCATGAAGGGACCTGAAGGGTGGTGTGGAGATATCACCCGCGCACGAGGTCTGTTTTTTTTGGAGTTTGTTAGTCCTGTCAGAGGGCAGCAAGTTGGCTGCAGACATATTGATCACATGGCTGAGGCGTCTCATCTTAGGAAAGGACACGTGTGTAGCGAGAGATCTCTGTGGCATGCTAGGTTAGGTCATCCTGGTGCCAGCAGCATGCAGAGGTTCTCCAAGGAAGATCTGGTTACAGGAATCAATATCTCCCTTGCTCCCTGCTCTGAGTGCCCCAAGCACTGTGAATCGTGTATACAAGGGAAACACTCCAGACCTCCTTTCCCTGTATCTTCCAGGCCTGCACATCACCCACTCGATAGAGTCCATGTGGATACTGTGGGTCCCATATCACCTCCTGCCATCACAGGTGAACGATATTGGGTCACTGTAGTGGATGAAAGTTCACACCAAGTTGCCTCCCTGCCTGTGAAGTCAAAGGATGGCATCCCAAAGGCTGTGATAGACCTGCTCCGTTTTTGGCAGACCCAACGAGGCACGGTTGTGAAGTGTGTGAGGACTGACAGGGGTTCAGAGTTCCTGAACCAGCAATTCAAAGAGTTTTGTGCTCAGCAGGGCACTAAGATGGAGTCCTCAGCGCCCTACACGCCTCAGCAGAATGGGGTGGCGGAGAGGATGAATAGGACCCTGAAGGAGCGAACAAGGACTCTGTTGGTCCATGCTGCAGCAGACCCCTCCCTTTGGAAGGAGGCGCTTGAGACAGCTACCCTCCTCTACAATGTGGGTCCTACTTCAGGCAGGTCCCTGACCCCCATGGAATTATTCTTTGGTGTCAAACCTGATGTGTCTGTGCTGCGCACGTTTGGCTGTGTAGCCCATGTGCACATTCCCAGTGGCCAAAGGTCTGTTTTTGGGCCCAAGACCATCCCTGGGATGTTTACTGGTTATTGTCCCCAGTCTAAAGCGTATCGTGTGTACGTGGGGAATGGAGTGTGGAAGGAGAGTAGGGACGTCAGCTTTATCGAGCACTTGAGGGGGGCTGAGAGAGTGGGTCTATCAAAGGTCCAGCCTGGGTCTGTCTATGATTCTAGGATATCACCCCCCCTTGGCAGTGAGAATCTGGCAACGCCTCAAGCAATTCCCTCTGCTGCTCCACCCACGTCCTGGGATGAGGAGGATGACCATGGAGTGGAGACGCTTTCCACTGGGGCTCCTGGGACCTCTGGACTTTGTGCTGGGGATCAGTCTGGAGACGGGACCACAGCAGCACATGACCAAGGAAACCCCACCAGCCTGGATTCTACTGTTGGGACCCCAGAACCATCTCAGCACTCGTGGTCGGTGCTTGAGCATATGCAGAATCTGGCCAGGGGGGGTGTAGAAACTCAATCCCAGGTAGAAAAAATGCAGAAGGTACAAGAGGGGTTGCGAATGCAGGGGAAGTCACAAATTCCCCTTCCTCCAGGGACCACCCTTACAAGGGAGCAGCGTTATGTACAGCGCGTGGCTAGGAGAGAGCATTCTGACATCCCATTGCATGCCCCTGACCCAGGTCAGGCAATTGTGAGTGAGCCAAACATGGTTGGTCTCCCTGATATGCAGGGGCAGGTTGAGACAGTCGAGGCTATGTTCGGTGCAGATGTAAGAGATGAGAGCAGTGGGTTAGACATGCCAGCAGTAGGGGAAGCTGGTGCCCAATCCCAGTCACTGGCTAGTCATGCTTATGGTGTGCAGGCTGACATTGTAGGCGCAGCTCAGGCAAGTCTGGGTAGTGTGCCCAAGTGTGAGTCCAGGAGAGAGAGAGAGCTGCTGCTCCCCTCTGCATTGCGGAAGGTGCGAGAATGTAAGGGTGCTGCACATGAGTCCAGTAGTCAAGGAGAGAGAGAGAGACTTGAGAAGGAATCAGATAATCCCGGCAGTACTGCCCAGTCCCAGCATAAGGTACATAATGTACCTTATTCTGGCAACCAGGGAGAGAGAGAGAGAGAAGGGAACAGCATCAGTAAGGCTGACAGCCCTGCTGCACCACAGCATAAGGTACAGAGTGTACCTTCTGTCACGTTGGGAAAAGTTCACGTGCCCTCAAACTTGAGGGAAGCCCAGCGCTCACCTCAGTGGGAGTTTTGGCAGCAGGCAATGCAAGAGGAGATGGAGTCTTTAGACACCCATGAGGTTATGCAGTATGTGGAAAGACCCCATGGGCAGAAAGTTATCCCTGTTCATTGGATTTTTTCTACAAAAAACGATGCACATGGGAATGTCACTCGGTTTAAAGCAAGATTGGTTGCCCAGGGTTGCAGACAGATTCCTGGTATAGATGTTGGTGAGGTTTTTGCACCTACCAGCAGCTATGGTGCTAGGAGAGCTGTGCTGGCAGTGGCTGCCACACAAAATCTTGAGATCCACCAAGTGGATATCAAGACAGCTTTTCTCAATGGGGAGTTGGAGGAAGAGGTCTATGTAACCCAACCACCAGGATTTGAGAATGGCAACACGAGAGTTGTGTGCAAGCTCAGGAAGGCACTCTACGGTCTTAAGCAAGCCCCACGGGCTTGGCACAAGACCTTGAGCGACAAGTTGAGCGTGATGGGGTATAGTGTGTGCAAGAGCGACGCTGGGGTATACATCAGGAGGGCCCCTGATGGTAATCTGTCGTTTATTCTTGTTTATGTCGATGATCTTCTCATAGTTGCCAGAGTGGTTGCAGAGATTGAGTGGGGGAAAGAGTTATTGAAGAAGGACTTCACCATCCATGATTTGGGAGAGGTGAATGATTTCCTGGGGTGTCAGGTCCTACGCAATAGAGTTCAGGGCACTATTTCCATGAGTTGCACTCCCAAGATTGATGCTCTTGTGGAGAAGTTTGGCGTTGCTGATGATGGACGTGGGGTTGATACCCCCATGTCCAAGGACTTCGTGGCTAGCAGCAGACCCGAGTCCTCAGATGGTATGTCACATGGGGCTGGTACCCCTCTGCCACCTGGTCATCGATACTGCGAGTTAATTGGATCGTTACTGTACATAGCCAATACGACCCGGCCTGACATTTCTCAGGCTGTTGGAGTGTTGTCAAGGTATAGAATGACACCCACTACCTCACACTGGAATGAGGCCATTCGAGTGCTGAAGTACTTGAGAGATACCAGAGAGTTAGCTCTTACTCTGGGTGGAAAGGGCCCTGAGCTAGAAGGCTATGTTGATGCCGACTATGCTGGGGACCTGGACCACAGGTATTCCACCACTGGCTATGTTCTATCAGTCTATGGTAGTGCCGTGGTTTGGGGAAGCAAGAAGCAGAGCTCAGTTGCTACCTCAACTGTGCAAGCTGAGTTTATGGCAGCTGGCCATATTGTGAAGGAAGCCAACTGGCTAAGGGGCTTCTTGGAAGAGATAGGGGCTGCACCTTGGAGGGTCAAAATTTTCTGTGACAACCAAGGATGCATTTCTAATTTACGGAACCCCCTGTATTCCAAATTCACAAAGCACGTTGCAGTAAGCTTCCACTACGCTAGGGAAGCTATGGCACTTGGGCAGGTAGATATCCTCTATGTGGAATCTGCACGCAATGTGGCTGACATTATGACCAAGCCACTTGCCAAGCCCGTGTTTGTTGGTCATCGTGATTCACTAGGTTTGAGAAGATACACTTAAAGCATGCAGGCAAGGGGAAGTGTTGAGTTCTGAACATTATTATTGAATGCCTTGTGCTTTAAGTGATCTTCATGTGTGCACTATTAGGATATGGGTCCATTGAGAACATAAGGTACCTTGAGACACGGCAGATTCTGGACGTTTTCGAACATAAGGTACAATCCTATCTAGATCACACGTTTGTCGGATGAACTCTTAAGGCTGCCCCACCGGAGTGAATACCAACTGGTTGTGAAAGATGCTGGGCATCACCAGATGCTAGTCTTGTCCGACAGTTGTGTGTGGCACTCAGCAGACAGTCGTACGGACTGTAGCTGGAGTAACTTCGTCTATTGACGACCTGTCTGCTTTGTACAGGTACGGTGCGGCAGTGTGTGTTGTATCATTGTTGCTATTGTGAGAGTGAACAAGCTTAGTGTACCCTGTAGTCACTCAAACAGATAAGGGACAGTGACTTCAGGGAGTATAGGCATGTACTTGAACGTAGCCGTCTAGAGCCTTATCTAGTGATTGCTTGATCGGTGCTTGTGTACAAGATAATGATGTAACGGAACTGGTTGTGAAAGATGCTGGGCATCACCAGATGCTAGTCTTGTCCGACAGTTGTGTGTGGCACTCAGCAGACAGTCGTACGGACTGTAGCTGGAGTAACTTCGTCTATTGACGACCTGTCTGCTTTGTACAGGGAAAGCCGATTGCCCATAACATTTCACACAAATCACTCTATGAGGATGCGGACATTACACTATCGGTAGGGGGTACTTATGGGGAATTGAAGAAACCTCGAGCAGGCATCACACAGGGATCACCACTAAGTCCCACTTTATTCGGGGTATTTTCAGATGGTCTGATACGATATATTGAGGCAAGGTGTCCAAACATGGGTCCAAAAACTCGAGATGGACGTCACGTACCCATTCTAGGGTACGCAGATGATTTCAAGTTACTGGCCACCACTTGGATGGCAATGCAATGCCTATTACGGGCTGTGGCAGAATGGTGTGCCTTGACCCTCATGGAAATACACGATAGTAAGTGCCTCGCAATGGTGTTTCCTGAGGGTGCCATAGACCTTGCTAGTCAACCATGCACATTTAAGGGGGCACCCTTAAAGGTGGTTACACAATGTCGCCACCTAGGGATCGTTATTTCTTCAGTGGCAGGTGTGGGTGAAACATTTGGTCATCTACGAGGGAAGATGTGGGGGCGTGGTCCTCAATACAACAGCGATATGGGAACCTTGATTGTTCGGTCTCAATTGGGATCCTTATTCGGCTATTTCTAACATGTGTTGTCCCCACCGCGTCGTACGCATGTGAAATTTGGGGTGTGCACACTTTCCCCAAGCCCTTGTGTGGGACTTCGGTGAAAAACTTGGAAAATGACTTTATCAGTATGCTGCGCATGATCATTGGGGTCCGGCGCACGGTGAGAACAGACGTCCTTCTTTGTGAGCTAGGCATCCGCCCACTACGACATCAATGGTTGAAGCGCATGGCAACGTTTTGGAATTCTCTTTGTGACCTCCCAGAGGATCACATGTATGCAAGTATTCTTAGGGACTCATGCTACTATGGAGTCACAACACATAGTTCAACTTGGGCAGGGTCGTTCATGCGTGCCTTGATAAAACTTGGGTACCCCTATCCCGTGGACTGTCATAGTCCTCATGAGGTGGACATGGATACTTTCAGGGCAATACTCACTAATGCCCAGCGGCTCTCGGATGAGGGATTGCACATCTCTCCTAGACTAGCACCTAAGGACCCCAATTATGCACTTATCTTCGATGGTTTGCCCGAACAAGGCCGATTCAACGTGAAATACTGTTTTCTGTGCCAGTTAGTGTTAGGCGTGTTAGGCAATTTTTTAAGTTTCGTCTTGGAGTCCATGACTTACCTATAGATGTAGGAAGACGCACCCGTATCCCCCGTTCAGAACGTTTATGTGACATGTGTGGCATAGCGGTGGGGGATGAGCATCATTTTGTGTTTCATTGCCCTGCACTTGCTCAGGTTCGTGACCGCTATCCACATTTGTTCTTGTCCCACTCGTGGTCACTACGTAATTTCATCTGGCAGGAGGATCAGGTTGCGGTTATTAATTTTATATTTGATGCATTCCAGGCCCGTCAAGTGTGTCAGCGGCGGTGACTTGGCCATTTCCAGATATTAGTATGGTTATCTGTGTTATCTCATAATATTCTTTCAACTAGGTTTTCATATACCGTTGGTTTATTCGTTACCATCTCATCAGGCCCTTTGGGCTGGGTTGATGTAATTCTTTCTTTACAAGAGTGGAGTAAAAAAGACCAGCCCAATGTTCAGGGACCCAAACCCCCAATGTGTCAAGCTATGAGTCACACCCGGCGAGCGGCCAGCTGGCGACCCACAGCCGCCGCAATGATGAAACTGACCCGACGAATGACAAAATATCCCTCCACATCTTCTTGAGCAATGATGGCTTGGTTCAAAAGCCCCTGGAGCCTCTGCAACAAGGCCAGCGCATCAGCATGCAACCCTCCCAATGTTTCAAAAGCGAAGGCTTGGAAAGCCACAGGCGGCTGCTGACGCGACAACAAGACAGCATAGCGGGTCTGCTTGTCTTGGGCAGCGCGCGCGGCGGCCCCACCCGGCACGAAGTGCAGCAAGTTGGCAACTGTGAGTGGGGAAGAGCCAACGATTTCTTTCTTCTTTCGATTCGCTACGATCAATCCCAATGGAATCTTGTCGCTCGTGCACGTGGAAGGTCCATATCCTCATTAGGCGTATGAACCCAAAGCATCGTGCCCGTCCACATCAGTCTATACTATTGAAAAGAAAGCTTCTACCCTCACAGTAAGCACTTTCTTAACTTGTGTGCTGCAATGACGGTCAAGGTAGGCATCAATGGGTTTGGCCGTATTGGCCGCCTGGTCCTGCGAGCTGCGCTGGAACACCCAGAGCTGGAGGTAGTTGCGGTATGCCCGAACTTCCACGTACGGAATGTTGGGCAAAAGTTGAACTTCTACTGCTGGCGTCAGCTGTTAAGTATTTGACCAGTGTTTGATTACCCTGGGTAGACATGACAATGCGATCTCTACTCCACGCTGCTAAATTGTTCCCTCGTCGTAAGCCCATTGTATCATGCTTCAGGCTACCTTTGCATTTATATATGATTTTTTGCAACAGTTAGAACTGGCGTTTTACTATATTACGGCTGCGTGGATGGGGGGTGCTTCGACTGTGATCGAACCCTAACCGTGTGCATCGTGGTGGCCAGATCAACGATCCTTTCATTGATGGAGACTACATGGTGTACATGTTCAAATACGACTCAGTGCACGGCAGATTCAAGGGCGAAATTTCCCATAACGAAAAGGGAATCGTCGTCAACGGCAAACAGATCGTCACGTATGCCAAATTGAAGGCAGAGGAGATCCCTTGGGGTGAAGCCGGTGCTGAGTATGTATGCGAGTCGACAGGGCTTTTCACCGACTTGGAGAAAGCTGCCGTCCACCTGCAAGGAGGAGCAAAGAAGGTATGCGTGATTTTGCCCTAAGGTCCCTGTCAACCCTAACATACTTGTATTTTCAAGAGTAAGAAAAAGGTGCTCATCGAAAACTTCCAAAGTGATTGTACGTGTGCTGTAACAATTTTAGCTCGTGCAATGGATTCTGGACGGCTTGTTCAAACGTAAAACCACACTAGGTGGGGGGGGGGGGGGGAGGCAGTCCCTGTACCTCAGCAAAAAGGGCAAAATTTTCTTGGGACAAGATGGTGTAAATGATTATGTGGTATTGCCAGAGTTGTACCGCCAGTTTTCCTGTAACCATGATGGAAGTGCGAGTTGAAGTCACATCAATTTTCATACAGTACAAGGTGTAAACCTGCATGAAGCATTCAGCACTGTTCCGTGCCTTGATTTGGACATTGAGGAGCTGTTATGAAAGAGGGAGTTGCAAAAAAAAAATAGTGTTTTGCACAGTGGGACTGCGCTGAGAGAGTGCTGTTACTTTTCTGGGAAATCCCCAGATTGAACTCATGTCGTGTTGAATTTGTAGCTCCTCTGTAGAGTGTACTCTTTCTAGATGCGGGGCAGTGTGTGTATCAGCTGAGCGAGTTTCCCCTCCCGAACAACGCTTGTTCAGTGGATAGCTTTTTATCTGGTGGTGGTGGCTAGTGCCTCATGCCCCGTGCTGACGCGGTCAGACGTGCTTTGTAATTGTTTGTACAACATAGTAATCTGCCAGTACAGACGAAAGGGCAAGGAGTCTGAGAATTTGACATCTGTTGTTTGGGGCAATAGGTTATCATTTCTGCCCCTTCTGCGAATGCCCCCATGTTTGTCATGGGCGTAAACCAAGAAAAGTACACACCGGATTTGAAGGTGGTGTCTAACGCATCCTGCACCACCAACTGCCTTGCCCCTCTGGCGAAGGTCATCAACCAGACATTCGGCATCAAGGAGGGCTTGATGAGCACTGTGCATGCCACAACTGCCACTCAGAAGACCGTTGATGGCCCGTCTAAAAAGGTGCCGGATACCCCATTCCATTTTTGCACTCCCCTTTTTTTCCCCTTAACGGGTGCCTGTTGCGACTGGACGGAAGCTTACACCCCCTTGCTCCCCTGTCCATGCGCTTTTGCCTAAAAGCATCGTCTGTGGTTGAATTAGCCACTGTGTCCTTGCCTCGTTATTTCCTTGTTCTGTACTGTTTGTTTGGGTGTCCATGCCCTGGGTCGACAGCCTCCATATTGTACGCGTGGCTTGCCTGCCGTGTTGCAGGTGCTTGGGCAGGGAAGTTGCAGTTTTAGATAGAATGGAGTTAGTTTGGTTAGTCTGATGCGTTACCTCCTCGGAGGGGCGTATTGTGCGCACCCCGTGACGGTCATGGATATTGATGTTGGTTTTAGTTGCCAGGCTTGCTGGCTGACGTTAATCTCAGTGTCAATAGAGCGCTTAAATTTTTTTTAAAGAGGCCTTTCCCCTCTGTGCTGAAGGGGGGGAAGGTGCTTGTGAGGGTCGACTCCCCTATTAACACAGACACCTTTTCTTCCCCCCTTTCTTTGTTTTGGGAGAGGGGGGCACCAGGCCCAGTTGAAAGTAAGGGGGGGGGGGGGTGTGCCTCGCATAAACGCGAAGGTGATGACATGCAGGACTGGCGTGGAGGCCGAGGAGCCAGCACCAACATCATCCCATCGTCGACAGGAGCTGCGAAAGCAGTGGGCAAGGTCCTGCCCGAGCTCAATGGCAAGCTGACAGGCATGGCTTTCCGGTAAGCATCCCACGTGCTCCGCGAATGAACAACCTGCTGTACTTTGGCATCATCAATGCTCTTAAGTCCTTTACAATTCCAGGTGGATTTCTGTTCTGCCCTGTCGCTGTTTGGTTATTTCCAGCTGTATCCACGTCCTGTCGAGCTTTGTTTGGGATGGTTTGTGTTTTTCTCGTTGTTATTGAATCGTGCTCCTCTCTGGACGTGGGGGTGCACCAACCTTTTGGAGGGGCCCAACAGTGCCACAGGGTGCCACTGTTGTCAGGTTGTGTAGAGAGATGATGTAGCGAATGGTGTGAAAGGGAAGTCTGGGGTTTGGCAGCCTCTACCTCTTGAGGGTTAATCTAGTCACAGGCACTATATGTATTAACATCTAGTCTGCAGCAGGAATTTCGTGTTTTCCCCTCGCTGGTTCGCTGCTTCAAGCCTTTCTGTAGTATGGTTTGGTGCCAGGGCCTGTGTGGTTCTTAAAGGGGCCTGGCTACCAAAAACCAGAAGTGGACAGCGTGCATGAACCGGCTCACTGTCCACTTGTGTAAGAGTTGTAATTACGCTCCGTTCCTACCATACGTACACACTATTGTTGAAGCAAGGGGTCTACTTGCCCTGTTATCTGCTTTGTGTGTGTAAGGTCTAAGTGCCTCTGGGGCTGGTGGGGCAGTGTCCCAACCGCTGATGTGTCAGTGGTGGATCTCACTGTGGTCCTTGAAAAGGCGGCTACCTATGAGGAGATTTGTGCTGCTATCAAGGCAGCCTCCGAGAGTCCTGAGCTGAAGGGCATTCTTGGTTACACTGATGAAGATGTGGTATCCACTGACTTCATCACTGACAAGCGCTCGTCCATCTTCGATGCCAAGGCCGGCATTTCCCTTAACTCCACTTTTGTGAAGGTAAAGCCCCGCTGCCTGCTCTGTCTGATCAGCTGGAGTGGGTGTTGGAGATTATCAATATTATCTGGCGAGGAAAAGATCACATGCCCAAATGTCACACTGCCCCCCTTTGCACTCCACCTCCATTCTCTGTATTTTTTACTATCTTCTGGCTCCGCCCGCTCTATCTACCCCCCCCCCCCCGGGGGAACATCTCAATACCCTTTTCTTCCTCCCATAGAGGCACAAAAACCACACCAGCATTCATTGTGCGGCAAGCACCTTTCTGGCTGTCGCCAGGCAGTTGTTTGTGGGTTCCTCTTGTTCAGGAGAAATTGATAGTTGCTCAATCTCGCGACAGTAACGTAATGTCGTGCGTGTGTGCGGTGCGCGTGCGTGCGTGCGTGCGCGTGCCGCGCGTCTGAGCATGTAGGTGCGTGCGGGTGGGTTGTGAGATTGGTAGGCACCCTCAAAAGTTACTTCGCAACAGTGTTATGCCATGCTGTGAAATTGAACTCGCTACGTACAGTGGACATCCTCTGGCTGTGCTTTGTAGTGCTTCGTCACTGCAAAGCCCCCTCCCCCCCCCCCCCCCAAAAAAAAACTTGTCCTGGAGTTGCGGGACGTCTTTCCTTCTGAGGAACCCCTCCTTTTCTTGCACGTGCGTCCTCATGCCTTCGTGTTTCTTCCGGTGGGCTCCCAGATAGCCCCTTTTGGTTGGTCGTGCGTCTCTTAGTGAAACACTTGCATTAGGATCCTTGCATCGTCAGAGTTGTGCTCTTGTATTGAGATTTCTTTGTCATGACGGGTGCGGTGTTGGAGGCTGTTGCTTCGTTCTTTTCTAGCCCACAGCCGCTTCACATTGTGAAAGAGATCTGCTGCACCGTTCAAAACTTAAGTCGAAGTCTTAAAACTGAGACTTGCCAATGGTGAAATGAATCCTTCAGCCAGCCATTTCTGCTAAGCCTGTCGGAAGCATCAGCTTTCAAGTTCAGCAGCCTGTGTTGCTGGGTCGTTGGAGTGGCACTCGCAAGCATTTGGTGATGCCTTCTGCGGAATGCAGGCAGGAGTTTATCCTCCCAGACTTGAGGACATTAAATGGCATGCTGAGGGGGCATTGGGTTGGGGTGCAGCTGATTTCATGGTACGACAACGAGTGGGGCTATTCCAACCGTGTGTGTGACCTCATCAAGCACATGGCCACCGTGGATGGTGCTCTGTGAGTGGCATCCTTCAGTAAGGCGTGACAGTTGCCCAGCTGTGTCACTTACTGCGTTGCAGTGTGGAATTTATAAATAGCTATGGTGCTCTGCTAGAGAAAAGGGTTTGTTGGGATACATGCGACAAATTGTGGTTTGTGTGTCCTTGTAAATGAGCTGGGTCTGCAGTTTCAAAATCTAGGCTTGAGTCCTGGATTCCTGTGCTGCCATCCTGTCTGGGTTGGACCACAACTGAAGATGATCGGGTTTACCGTACAAAATGCTTTGGTTGGGTCACTGCTGGCTTCCATAGCTTGCCATTTCCATCAACCCCCCCCAACAAAGGCGTATGAACCATGCAAGGGATATTGAGGTGAAGACATGCTGTCATAGGACAGATCAATCTCCGCATGAATTACGAACTGTTGCTGGTATGTCTGTGAAGGAAAAAGCTGCCGTGTCTCTCCTGGTCCGTCCATGGCGTCCTGCTAGGGCAGGATTGTGGGGGCTCTGTAAAGTTTGAAACCCAATTCTTATGGCTGGCCAGTTACTCGAGTCCTGTTCTGCCCTTCGTATTTCCCGTGCTGAAGTGCACAGGAATCATGTGGGCACACCCCGCCTTTATCCCCCCCCCCCCATATAAAACCCACGCCCGCACGCCCAAGTGCACACTGAACATATGGACTATAGGGAATTGTGTATGGAAATCATACAAAACATCGAAGCTTTTATCCTTTCTTGGGAATCAACAGTAGCATATATCTGCATTTAAGCAGTTAATACCCACTTCCTTTCGAAGCAAGTAAGAAATGAGCTTGATATGTTCGTGTGGTTTTATGTTGTCATCTAAGTCTTCTGGGCAATCAAAGGGTCTTAACTTTTATAGGGGTTTAGAATGCATAAGATGTGTCTTGCCTGTGTCCACCAGCATGAGGTCGAATTGTCGAAACTAGGGTAACAAGCAAGGGCAATCACAGTTGTTAAATTTTAATCTATGAAAGGGACACACGCAACATCTCCCCCCACATGAACGCGACTTTCGCGCCTCTGCACTCAGACTCAGACTCGCTCGCGCGCACGCGCGCGCGCGCACACACACACACACACACACACACACACACACACACACACACACACACACACCCCCACACCCATACCCCCACCCTCCCACACACATACACCCACATGGGCGGGCGCGAGCTTGTGCATATGCACATGCTTCTGAGCATACTCTGGCGGATAGCGCACAATACCACAATCCAGGCAATTGCTCTATAGGTTATCGACGCGAACTTGCTGGCATCGTTTTAACTTAGCCTCCGACGTTAAAGGAAAGGCTGTATGTTTTCACTCTGCTCCTGCTGCGATTTGGGCGTTGCCCCGGGGCGGCGGGGATTGGCCCGGACGCGGTTACTTGTACCACCTAGCTGCAGCTTGGAGGTCTGGGAGTGCGCTTGAAGGTACCAAAATTCCTAGTGAGGGTTGGAGGCTATCCGGCTCCTCAAGGATCAGATTTTACTCGTCACAAACCACCCATTTTCTTCTGCAGTTGCACTGGATAGATTGTACAGCCTACCCCAATCGATTTACCATAATTTTTTAAAAGATGCACGACCACAGGCGACCGACCCTCCACACCATCAGCACGTAATGAAGCCACATATTTTGACGTGCATCTTCCCCACGCAGCACCGTTGACAGTTCACCTTTATCATCATGGTTCACGTGACCCATCACATTGTTCGGTCATGTATCAACAGAGCAATCCCGCCAGACTTGCTTGAAGGAAGACTCCGATTTGTTATTTAGAGAAAGTGTAAAGTGTGCATGACCCAGCACACGCGGAGGAATTACTATGTAATCACCACAAGTACAACCCATTCCCACCGTACATACACGAACCCCCATTCCACCACCCAGCATAACCAATGCCTTGTGGAACGGCACAGACAGACAAATTTGCGTGGTACAATCGCTTTCGGTGGGTCGTTGATGATGTGTGGTCTATCCCACCATGTGGCTACCCCAAAACCTGTGGAATGCAATATCTCCGTTTTGACAGCTGGGTCTCCATTTTGACAGCTCTGCTACATGAGGACACAACAAAACCGTCAACAGCAAATGTCAAGGTGGCACATCCACTTCTATCAGATGGATGGAATTTCAAGACCTGGCTATATGATCTAACCATAGCAGCTATCCATAAGCAGTGCACCGAGGCCTTCCAGAAACCCCTGCCATTCACACGAGCGAATGCAGCTGCCATGATGCTTATCACAAGCAGCGTTCCTGTGGAGTGGGGTCCCATGCTGGCCATGAAGTCCTCTGCGTTTGATGCCTTGTTGTACATAGCCGATAAATTCAGTGGAGGACACAACAAGTCTGTCAATCGTCAGTGGCTCCACACCCTGGAAACCGAGCGCATGACCAGGGAGGATACTTTTGAAACCTCGTAATGAAGAAATTCATACTCTTTCAGAACCTCCTTGATAACGCACACTCCATTGACCCAGAGGATGTAACTAATGCTATTGTGGATTGTCTCCCGACTGAGCTAGCACAGTTCAAGGGAGCACTTTACGGGCATTGCTGTGGGCGCTCCTCAGAAGATGTGGTAAAAATCCTGCAGAGCCATGCCTATGGTTCTGGGTTCAACGACCAGCTCCCTCGACCTCTCCCCAAGGCAGCGGCAGTACATCCAAAGTCTCAGTCTCAGGACCCTGATGCAGGCCAGGCAGAGCAAGACAGAAAAAGGTCACGCAAAGTCAGGTGTTGGGAGTGTGGAAGCCGTGGACACATCAGCAAGGAGTGCACAAAGTGGAAGAAGGGCTCTGGAGTGGGACAAGCTGGTGACAGAAGTAAGCGTTCACTGCCAAGTGTTCCCTCTGTATCCAACAGTACCCATGTCCCATGTCCTCAAAACGCAGAAGCCGTTTGTGAAAGGTTAAGGGCAGAGAGAACACCTGTAATGTCCGCAACAGAGGTGTTAAGTATTCGTGACGGAGGTTCAGTAAGCCTCGAGTCTCAACACACCCTGGCGCGACGAAAGGTTCGAATCAGTAGAATGGTGAGGAGCGCCAATCACTGCTGCTACCAAATACGTTCTACTGTTCCAACAGCAAATGCAATAACAATACAAGCAGAATACAAGTGCAATTTGCTTCACTTCGAACAGGACGCTCGGACGTGGCTCGTAGAGGCCAACCAAAGAATCTTTACATTAGACATCATTACTGCTTGCCCTACTGGCACAATCTCATATACGGATGAATTGCTTCTCACATCAACTGGTTTCACAGCATCGTCTCAGATAGGTTCTGTGCCGGACCTGAGTCCGGCACGCTCGTTCCTTTGACGACAAATCAGCACAACTTTGCGAGAGTCAATAAAATATCTAACCACATAGGAATTATCTGGTCAGACATAGGAATTATCTCCTCAGACAGCCCCCCCGTGTCGTTTTCCGCCCCTTTGCATTTGAGACATTGGGGGGGTTGGATTCGGCGGCGGAGGAGTTCTTGAAGCGGATCCAAGGCATGGTTAATCAGGCGCTAGTTGCGCATGAAGACCTTGTCTGGTTTTCTACGCATCGGCGCATCAGCTTTGCGATTGCCCGGGCTGTTGGGCGGCAGTTGGCGGCGCGATTACCCTATGGGGGGGTGGGCGTTCGAGTTTAGGTTACGGGGGTGACTGTTGCTATGCCAGCAGCGCTGGCTTTTGTGGTGCGGGGGCTGAAGTTTCACGCGCTTCGATTTTAATTTAATTTAATATTCTAATTTTTTTTTATATTCTATATACCGCCGATGCGGTGTAAAGAGTGAAGCCTGTCCTGTAATTATCTAATTAAATCGCAACTACATTCAAAACCTGTAGTGTCCGCAACAGAGGTGTTAAGTATTCGTGACGGAGGTTCAGTAAGCCTCGAGTATCAACACACCTATTGTTCCCAACACTGTACTTCAGCCACACGCAAGTTGCATTACTGTAATCACAGCATTTACCAAGAGCCTGCGGCTTCTACTTAAGCATAGAAGTTGGAGCATACCCTGGCGCGACGAGAGGTTCGAATCAGTCGAATGGTGAGGAGCGCCAATCACTGCAGCTACCAAACACATTCTACTGTTCCAACAGCAAATGCAATAATAATACAAGCAGAATACAAGTGCAATTTGCTTCACTTCGAACAGGACGCTCGGACGTGGCTCGTAGAGGCCAACCAAAGAATCTTTACATTTGACATCATTACTGCTTGCCCTACTGGCACAATCTCATATACGGATGAATTGCTTCTCACATCAACTGGTTTCACAGCATCGTCTCAGATAGGTTCTGTGCCGGACCTGAGTCCGGCACGCTCTGTAGCGTTAACTAAGCGGAAGAGGTTTTTATGAGACAGTGAGACGTTCGTGGTGTGCAACGAAAGAGTGTTACATGATTGATTCGCAAGCGTACTCTTAAACCCAGGGTGGATTGAATTATACTGTACTGCCACAGACGCGTAGTCGGGCAACCGAGCGAACTACTTGAGCGAGGTTGTACTGCGAATCCAGATCACATGGCAAGTCAAAGAGCAATGCCAAGGACCATACTAGAGCATTATACCCTAGGAAATGCTGCATGCCCTCCCCCTTGGCATAAGCTATGAGATGTTGTTTATGGCAATGGGGCCACAAACGTAAGACAGGGGCATCACGAACCCTGCTTACTGTAACTATAGACAATCACACCTCCTATAGTTACGAAACAGCGCAAGTCAGAGGATGAAGTCCACAAAGCAAGTTAGCACGACACAGACGAGGGACTCATCTGCTCAATGCTCGAATACCTTAACATTCTAAGGACTATCGTCTGCAAGGCGGATCCTCTAACTTAGGGGACGAACTCTCTAGACAGCACTCACACCAGTGATGAAACAATTAGGTTGAGTCATTAGACTAGCACTTGTCCAAACCTTAGGTCCAGTTACCCTGCACTGCAGTGTAACCTTCGCTTGAGGTGGCTTTCCAACTAAAGGCATAAGGCATATCGTCTAGAGCAGCAAGCTATACACAACTAACTGCCACATAGTGTATCTCATGGGTAAGATACCAAAGCAAGTTACTCATGCACGGAACTACAATTTGCAGCTACACTGCCACAGCAAGTGCATCACAAAATGGAGCCGTAGGTCAGGAAACATAACCCATGCAAAACAATTAACCAAGAGACATGCATGCAAGTCCCAATTCACGAATCCCCCTCCCAGACCCTTCCACCCTCCCTCCCTCCCTCCCAGATCCAAGCTGGCTGGTGTTGAAGCTCCAAGGGTCATCAGCCGCAAGTGGCTGGAAAAGTCTCAAGCCGCAAATGGCTTAATCAAGGGATGCCCGCAAGTGGGACTTAAGAAAGGACTGGGGCAGCTGTCACGTCATCAGCCAGATGGCGAACATGGGCAAGAGGCTCCCAAGTATTCTCAGTCTCATCGTAGCCTTTCCATTTGACTAAGTAGCGCCAAGACTTTCCAACTTTCTTCTTAGCTATGATGGCCTCCACTTCATAAACGCCGCCACGCTTGTCTGCATACAAAGGAGGTGGTGAAGTAACAGTAACTGGTACAGATGAAGACACATAAGGCTTCAGCTGGGAAACATGAAACACAGGATGAATATTTACAGTCTCAGGCAAGACGAGTCTAAAAGCTCGAGAACCAACTGCTGCAGCAATAGTAAAGGGCCCAAAATACTTAGCTGATAACTTTGACGAGAGCCCAGGTGAAAGCTGGTTTTTTCCTTGCAGCCAACAACACCTGGTCCCCCACCTTGAAAGGGTGGTCTCGTCTCTTTCTATCTGCATAAGATTTCTGCCGTTGCTGTGCAGAGGCAAGATTAGATTTGGCACTCTCTAAGGCAGTCTGCAGCCCCTCAACCCATTCAGAAACGGCAGGATTCACAGAACGTGCGGGAACAGCAGAAAACAAGGGAGTAAGGGGATGGCGCCCATGATTCAGGAAGAAGGGTGTCTGCAGTTTTGAAGCCTGAAGTGAGTTATTATATGCAAACTCCACCATACTCAAATACTTGTACCAGTCATCCTGCCTGGGACCCACAAACCCTCTCAGCATGTCTTCCATGGTCCTGTTCATTCTCTCAGTCTGCCCATCCGTCTGAGGGTGGTAAGCAGTAGACATAGCAATCTCAGTACCCAATATTTTCACAAAGGCCTTCCAAAAATGGCTAGTGAACCTTGGATCTCTATCACTCACAATGGAGGTAGGCATTCCAAATCTCACAAAGACCCTGTCAACAAACAGTTGTGCAAGTTGAGGTGCAGTGATGGTTTTAGTGCATGCAGCCAAGACACACAACTTAGAAAACCTATCCACAAATACCACAATAGAGTCAAACCCACAGCAGACAGGTAAATCAGTCACTAAATCAAGGGAAACGCTCTGCCAAGGTCCATATGGAATGGGCAGTGGCTGAAGCAAACCATAAGGTACGGCTCCAGTCCCTTTAGTGCGCTGGCAGGTGTCACAAGACCTGCAAAAGTCCCTGACTGATGAGCTGAGACGTGGCCACCAAAATTCCCTGCACACTAATTCATACATCTTGTTAATCCCAAGATGGCCAGAAAAGGAGGTGGCATGACACTCTCTCACTACCTTCTCTCGCAATGCATCAGGGACATACACTCTACCTGACTGCACCGAATAAGGTACAGTGTCTCTCATCACCAAAACACCTTCTTCCACAAGTTTAGCAACTGTGGGATCAGAAACACACAGCAAAGCAATTTCTGGTAGGAGGGACGAGACAGAAACAGAGGAGACATGCATTACTGCCAAATCAACACGCCTAGACAAAGCATCTGCAACAACATTGACAGTGCCCTTCACATATTTAATATCAGGCATGAATCTCATGATTTCAGTAAGCCATCTTTCCTGCCTACTAGTCCTAACAGGAGCACTCAATAAATACTCAAGTGCTTGCTGGTCAGTGTGTACAGTAAACTTAGCACCCAGCAACAAATGCTTCCATTTAAGCAAGGCATGAACAAGAGCAAGCAACTCTCTGTCATATGGTGCTAACTTCCTCTCAGGGGGTTGGAGTTTCCTGGACTCGAAGGCAACGGGCTGCAGTCCCTTTCCTTGATCCTGCTGCAACACAGCACCAACAGCAAAACCTGAGGCATCTACATGCACAACAAAACGTTTATCTAAATCAGGCATCAAAAGGCAAGGAGGAGTAGAAACAAGATCTTTCAATGCTACAAAGGCTTCCCGCTGGGGTCCCTCCCAGGTCCAAGGCACATCCTTTTTGAGCAACTCAGTAAGAGGATAGGCAACATCTGCAAAACGGTCCATAAAAGTATCATAATATTGAGTAAGACCTAGAAACCCTCTCAACTGTGACACATTCAAAGGAGTGGGCCAATCCTGAATGGCTACAACCTTCCTAGGATCCACCATAATCCCATGAGGTGTCAACAGGTGTCCAAGGTATTCCACCTGCTTAGCAACAAAATCACACTTAGACCTTTTGCAATAAAATTTATGTTCCCTGAGCACTGACAAGACTGTCCTCAAATGCTCCATATGCTCTGCAACAGATTTAGAATATATGAGGATATCGTCTAGGTACACCAGCACAAATCTATCAAGGAAGGGAGACAAGATAGAGTTCATCACAGACTGAAAGGTGGCAGGTGCATTGGTTAACCCAAAAGGCATAACAGTGAACTCATAATGACCATAACGGGTTTTAAAAGCAGTCTTTTCTATGCTGTCATCATGCATACGTATCTGATGATATCCAGAGGCAAGGTCTAGCTTAGAAAATACACAACTTCCATGCAATTGCTCGAACATCTCATCAATCTTAGGAAATGGGTGTTGGGTCCTAACAGTAATCCTACTCAAGGCCCTGTAGTCAATGCATAAACGCCATCCACCATCCTTTTTGGGAACAAATAAGATGGGTGCACCAAATGGTGATGTCGATGGGCGGATGAACCCCCTCTCAAGGAGCTCCTGCAACTGTGCACGTAGCTCAGCAAGCTGGGCTCCAGACAGTGGATATATGCGGGAGGCTGGAGGAGTTGCGTCCGGCTCCAATCTGATGTGGTGGTCTCCAGCACGAGAAGGAGGGAGGCCTTCAGGAAGTCCAGACAGTACATCCTTAAATTCCTGCAAAAGCTGCTCCAACTCTGGCACATTGTATGCATCAGTATCTGAAACATTGTCAGTCACTGCATTCAGTTGAATAATGTACACTGATTCACCCAACTTCACCATCTCTTCCACTTCCATGGATGAGATCACATACCCAGGCATGCCTGACCTCTGACACCCCAAAAGTACATGTGTTTTATTAGCATGAACCAAAGACACAGCATTCAATTTCCAATTCACACTTGGGTTAAAAGCAGTTAACCAAGGTTTGCCCAAGACAAGATCATAGTAGGTCAACTCAGTAGGGAGGCAGGTGACTCCAAAACCCAAGGTCCCAACAGTTAGGTCAGTTGACACACTATGTCCTACCACAGATGTCCTACCATCAGCCACTCTCACAGTAACATGTGAACTCAAAGGCACAGTGGGAAGGGCAAGCTCCTGCACAAGTTTATCATCAATAAAATTTGCAGAGGCTCCACTGTCCAACAAAATCCTGACAGGTCTACTAGCAAGAATTCCCTCAAACTCTATGCAAGTGGAGGAAAGATCAAGACTATTCACAATGTGTCTACTGTCAAGCTGAACAAAAGAGTCAAAAGAACTTGCGGGCAGGGGTTTCTCCTTCACACTGAGACAACCAGTCTGTACCAGGCAACGATATAAGGGCAAGCCTGTATGGGAACTGCAGTGGGGTGAGCTCTTAAAGGTGGAAGTAAGACCCAGTGCATCCAAAACAGAAGCCGAGAGCAATACATCATGAGAGTTGTTGTTGTGTAGTCCCTTCCAGCACCTGTTCACAGTGGCTCAGGCAAGAGAGCACAGTCAATCTAGTACCTGGCAGTAGCTGTGACACAAGCTGGCTAACAGTACACTCCCTGTTACTACCATCAACAAACAAGACAACATGAGCATCACTAGAAAGAAGGTGAGGAGCTGCATCTCTCTTATACATGCACACAGGATTGATCAAGTCACTGGCATGGGGGGATGTCTGAAACTCTCTACACAAACCATGCCCATCCACAATATGGGACTTGAAAGAATGGCAACAACTGTGAAAGAAATCCTGCAGATTACCAAGCCCATACAAAACAGGAATCCCATACTGGGTCACTGAACAGTTGGCAGACATCTGAAACAGGCCTCACACTGCTGTAATACCAAAGAAGTCCAACAAATCAAGTTTTATCTGATTTGTGAAAGTGCTTCCTCAACTCAAGGTGTAATTGGAAGCAACGGAAGAACGTCGTAGCCACCTCCACGGACCGAGCGGATGCCAAGCCTACATCGTAGGTCCCCAAAAACATTTCAGTCTGCATAAGCCAAGGATCCAACTTCATTGGATCTCCCTCGAATACAGATGGGTCTGGCAACTTGAGCGAGGGCTTCCCTGAACCTGACGAGGCTGTAGCCGATGCCGGAGTTGCCGTTGGTATGGGCTGCGGCACGACCACAGGTGCAGGTTGCGCGAGAGAGCACTGAATTAACATCTCAAGTCCCTCTGAAATGCTCTGAGTGGTATCAACTGGAGGGGAATGCGACGGAACACTAGATCCCAATGCAACGGCTCCTTCGAGCAGGGCACCGATATCTACCAAACGCCTAAGCATACAACGGAGATCTACCCATGAACGATCTACATATACATGAGCAAGAAGATCTATGGATGGATCTGGCTCTGCGATGCCAGGACTAGGTGCACGAGCCCTTGAACCCGAACGAGGATGCCGATACATCACAATCCGAAAGGAAAAGAAACGCACCACGAACGAACGACAAGGAACTAATCCTTGTCGCCGATACCACTGTAGCGTTAACTAAGCGGAAGAGGTTTTTATGAGACAGTGAGACGTTCGTGGTGTGCAACGAAAGAGTGTTACATGATTGATTCGCAAGCGTACTCTTAAACCCAGGGTGGATTGAATTATACTGTACTGCCACAGACGCGTAGTCGGGCAACCGAGCGAACTACTTGAGCGAGGTTGTACTGCGAATCCAGATCACATGGCAAGTCAAAGAGCAATGCCAAGGACCATACTAGAGCATTATACCCTAGGAAATGCTACACGCTCGTTCCTTTGACGACAAATCAGCACAACTTTGCGAGAGTCAATAAAATATCTAACCACATAGGAATTATCTGGTCAGACATAGGAATTATCTCCTCAGACAGCCCCCCCGTGTCGTTTTCCGCCCCTTTGCATTTGAGACATTGGGGGGGTTGGATTCGGCGGCGGAGGAGTTCTTGAAGCGGCTCCAAGGCATGGTTAATCAGGCGCTAGTTGCGCATGAAGACCTTGTCTGGTTTTCTACGCATCGGCGCATCAGCTTTGCGATTGCCCGGGCTGTTGGGCGGCAGTTGGCGGCGCGATTACCCTATGGGGGGGTGGGCGTTCGAGTTTAGGTTACGGGGGTGACTGTTGCTATGCCAGCAGCGCTGGCTTCTGTGGTGCGGGGGGCTGAAGTTTCACGCGCTTCGATTTTAATTTAATTTAATATTCTATTCTTTTAATATTCTATATACCGCCGATGCGGTATTGTGAAAGGTTATGGGCAGAGAGAACACCTGTAAGTCCGCAAAAGGATTTGTCAATGCACTGTAGAGGTTTCGTCAGTCAGACCTCGACACATCCTTTGGCGCGACTGATACAGGTTCGACAGGAGCGCCTTCCCTTGCGGCAACCAAAAAGCAAGTACGACTGTCTCAAAGACAAATCAAATATGCAATAGCAAGCTTCAACTTGTAGCAAACAGACAGGACTTCCATTCCGTGGCACAGGATTCGGCCAACCAACGAATCGATTACATGGGACAATATTACTGCTTGCCCTACTGGCACAATCTCATATACGCATAAATTACTTCTCACATCAGCTGGTTTCATAGCATCGTCTCAGACATGTTCTGTGCCGGACCTGAGTCCGGCACACTCGTTCCCTTGACGACCTAACAGCACAGCTTTGCGACAGTCAACAAAATATCTAACCAAATAGGAATTTATTCGATTATTTGATGTCAATTTGATCAAAAACAGTTTCAGGATTCCTGCATAGCAAGCGACAGCTGAGTTAATGCAGGCAAAGGACGGTGCCAAACGGAAATACAGAGGTCCGACTTGAGGCACCGGAGACAGCAATCGAATGTCTTTTACATATATCAAACTATACAATAAAGCTCGAAACAACTAAACACACCTGCATAGCAAGCGACAGCTGAGTTAATGCAGGCAAAGGACGGTGCCAAACGGAAATTGTGAAAGGTTATGGGCAGAGAGAACACCTGTAAGTCCGCAAAAGGATTTGTCAATGCACTGTAGAGGTTTCGTCAGTCAGACCTCGACACACCCTTTGCGCGCGACTGATACAGGTTCGACAGGAGCGCCTTCCCTTGCGGCAACCAAAAAGCAAGTGCGACTGTCTCAAACACAAATCAAATATGCAATAGCAAGCTTCAACTTGTAGCAAACAGACAGGACTTCCATTCCGTGGCACAGGATTCGGCCAACCAACGAATCGATTACATGGGACAATATTACTGCTTGCCCTACTGGCACAATCTCATATACGCATAAATTACTTCTCACATCAGCTGGTTTTATAGCATCGTCTCAAACATGTTCTGTGCCGGACCTGAGTCCGGCACACTCGTTCCCTTGACGACCTAACAGCACAGCTTTGCGACAGTCAACGAAATGTCTAACCAAATAGGAATTATCTCATTAAATCACAACTACATCAATACCTGTAAGTCCGCAAAAGGATTTGTCAATGCACTGTAGAGGTTTCGTCAGTCAGACCTCGACACACCTATTGCCCCAAGCATTACGATTTAGCCAGAGCAATGAGCAACATTGCAAATGCAGTGGTTATCAAATACATCATGCTATTCTATCATCTGTCAAAGTGCCAACGTACCCTTTGCGCGCGACTGATACAGGTTCGACAGGAGCGCCTTCCCTTGCGGCAACCAAAAAGCAAGTGCGACTGTCTCAAACACAAATCAAATATGCAATAGCAAGCTTCAACTTGTAGCAAACAGACAGGACTTCCATTCCGTGGCACAGGATTCGGCCAACCAACGAATGACGAGTCTGTCGCCTCCAGCAGTTAAATACCTGACCGTGTTTGGCGCCCAAGGGACTCGATAAAAGTCGAGTCCCTGAAAGCTTCTCATTCCAAAAAGTCCCTAATTGGTAATCCAATACGGATGATGTGTCCTAGACAAAATACCTAAAGGTCCCATTTTCTGTACCTAATTAAACACACTGATGTGGCCGCCTAAGAATTAGTTTGACTGACCTCGAAGACGTATTCGAGGTCCCAAAAAACAAGTTCCACTGAGTGCCACGATGCTGTGTGAGTCAATGCAAAGTTGTCCAAACCTCTATGTGAAGTTACGTGAGGAAGACTGAGGTCTGTCAAGGAATTATGTCGCTTCACAGCCAAGTTCCTAGGACTAGCTGGAAGAAGTATGCAGTAGTTTGCACCTAAGGCCCAACAGTGTTGTGCCGTCCAGGGCAGCCTGGCATGCACGACTGTTTTGCCTAGGATGAGTCAGAAGAATACCTCTGAATAAGTCCAACAGTAATGCTCCCTAAGTAATTACCTGATCTAGGTCATTACCTATAATATTAATTCGTCCACATCAATACCCTGAATTTGACGACATCCTTGTGCAACAAGACGAGCTTTGTACCTTATAACATTACCATGGGCATCGACTTTAACAGAATAGATCCAGTGAACTGGGATGACTTTCTTTCCTCTGGGTCTTTCAGTGTACTCAAAGCACTCATGAGCATCGAGAGAGTTCTTCTCCTCGATCATGGCTTGTTCCCAAAACACCCACTGATCAGACATTCGTGCCTCACGATAGTTACTTGGTACAGGAATCTTGCTAAATCTCACTCCTGCAGGACTAGCAAGGCAAGCACGTAGAAAAGCAATACTGGCAGGTTCACTGGCATCCTGTTATAGGTAATGACCTAGATTAAGTAATTACTTAGGGAGCATTACTGTTGGACTTATTCAGAGGTATTCTTCTGACTCATCCTAGGCAAAACAGTCGTGCATGCCAGGCTGCCCTGGACGGCACAACACTGTTGGGCCTTAGGTGCAAACTACTGCATACTTCTTCCAGCTAGTCCTAGGAACTTGGCTGTGAAGCGACATAATTCCTTGACAGACCTCAGTCTTCCTCACGTAACTTCACATAGAGGTTTGGATAACTTTGCATTGACTCACACAGCATCGTGGCACTCAGTGGAACTTGTTTTTGGGACCTCGAATACGTCTTCGAGGTCATTCAAACTAATTCTTAGGCGGCCACATCAGTGTGTTTAATTAGGTACAGAAAATGGGACCTTTAGGTATTTTGTCTAGGACACATCATCCGTATTGGATTACCAATTAGGGACCTTTTGGAATGAGAAGCTTTCAGGGACTCGACTTTTATCGAGTCCCTTGGGCGCCAAACACGGTCAGGTATTTAACTGCTGGAGGCGACAGACTCGTCATTCGTTGGTTGGCCGAATCCTGTGCCACGGAATGGAAGTCCTGTCTGTTTGCTACAAGTTGAAGCTTGCTATTGCATATTTGATTTGTCTTTGAGACAGTCGCACTTGCTTTTTGGTTGCCGCAAGGGAAGGCGCTCCTGTCGAACCTGTATCAGTCGCGCGCAAAGGGTACGTTGGCACTTTGACAGATGATAGAATAGCATGATGTATTTGATAACCACTGCATTTGCAAGGTTGCTCATTGCTCTGGCTAAATCGTAATGCTTGGGGCAATAGGTGTGTCGAGGTCTGACTGACGAAACCTCTACAGTGCATTGACAAATCCTTTTGCGGACTTACAGGTATTGATGTAGTTGTGATTTAATGAGATAATTCCTATTTGGTTAGATGTTTCGTTGACTGTCGCAAAGCTGTGCTGTTAGGTTGTCAAGGGAACGAGTGTGCCGGACTCAGGTCCGGCACAGAACATGTCTGAGACGATGCTATAAAACCAGCTGATGTGAGAAGTAATTTATGTGTATATGAGATTGTGCCAGTAGGGCAAGCAGTAATATTGTCCCATGTAATCAATTCGTTGGTTGGCCGAATCCTGTGCCACGGAATGGAAGTCCTGTCTGTTTGCTACAAGTTGAAGCTTGCTATTGCATATTTGATTTGTCTTTGAGACAGTCGCACTTGCTTTTTGGTTGCCGCAAGGGAAGGCGCTCCTGTCGAACCTGTATCAGTCGCGCGCAAAGGGTGTGTCGAGGTCTGACTGACGAAACCTCTACAGTGCATTGACAAATCCTTTTGCGGACTTACAGGTGTTCTCTCTGCCCATAACCTTTTACAGGTTATGGGCCCACCTGCCCATCGAGCTACGCCGAAGCCAAGGTTGCAGAGTACGAGGAGTCCGCCTTGAATACCTGCTGCACGTCATATCCAGAACGATTCATATCTGCAAAGTGACCCAGACTTGCAGAAACCCATAACCTTTCACACAATGACCCAGTCTGCGGAATCATCTCCAATGGACCAGCTGAACCAACAGCCTCCTGTAAGTCTGGGTGGTCAATCCACAGAAGAGGAGAAGACAGCACTCCCAGTGGTTTCGATACTGACAGCCTTACTGCACGAGGACACAACAGAGCCATCAACAACAAATGTTAAGGTAGCCCATCCCTTATTAAAGGATGGGTGGAATTTCAAGTCCTGGCTTTATGATCTGACCACTGCAGCTATTCACAAGGAGTGCACGGAGGCCTTTCAGAAACCCCTTCCTTTCACGAGAGCAAATGCTGCTGCCATGATGCTGATCACTGGCAGTGTCCCAGTGGAGTGGAGTCCTATGTTGACAATGAAGCCCTCTGCCTTTGATGCCCTGTTATACATAGCCAATAAGTTCACTGGAGGACACAACAAGTCTGTTAACCGCCAGTGGCTACACACACTCAAAACAGAGCACATGACCAGGGAGGAGACGTTCGAGACATTTGTCATGAAAAAATTCATACTTTTCCAGAACCTCCTGGACAACTCCCACTCCATTGACCCCGAAGATGTCACTAATGCTATTGTGGATTGTCTCCCCACTGAGCTAGCACAGTTCAAAGGAGCACTCTATGGGCATTGTTGCGGGCGCTCCTCAGAAGATGTGGTAAAAATCCTGCAGAGCCATGCCTATGGTGCTGGCTTCAATGACCAGCTCCCTCGACCTCTTCCCAAGGCAGCGGCAGTCCTCCCAAAGTCCCAGGACCCTGAGGCAGACCAGTCAGAGCAAGACAGAAAGAGGTCACGAAAAGTCAGGTGCTGGGAGTGTGGGAGCCGTGGACACATCAGCAAGGAGTGCACAAAATGGAAAAAGGGTACTGGAGAGGAGCAAGCTGGCGACAGAAGTAAGCATTCACTGCCAAGTGTTCCCTCTGCATCCAACAGTACCCATGTTCCATGTCCTAAAAACGCAGAAGCCATTCCTATCTCGCTGCCCAGTGTGACGTTTAATGTATTACAAAGTGGTGGGATAGGGCACTCGTGCGAGGAATGGCTTGTAGACTCTGGGGCTACTGTCCACCTGGTTAATGACTTTGGTGTATTGCAGAACCCCACAGTGTACACAGAACCACGTCAACTGCAGTTGGCTACATCAGAGTCTCATGGTTCCATCATTGCTAGTGGGAGTGTGTGTCTGGTGAATGCAGAAGGGCAGTTACTGTGGCTCCATAATGTACAATGTGTTCCACAGGCCAGCACAAATCTCTTGTCTGTATCAGCTGGGGTAAGGGATGGTATTCAATTTGTTCCACGTGAGAATGGGACCTACAGCAGTCTGGTGGGACCCATGGGTTGGGAGTGCAGCATTGTAGAAAGATATGGGTTGTATGTTCTGAGGGGAATTTATCCCACCAAATATCAGGTGGCTTGTCAAGTGTGTGTGAACCCTATGTCTGCACATCATGCTGCGCACAAACCTGCACATAACTGCAAGTTGCGAAAACTTTGGCATGAGAGGTTAGGGCATCCTGGGAAGACAGCCACAGAGCGTTTGAGCAGGGAGGAGTTGTGTACTGGGATACCTGTGTCCCTTCTTCCTTGTTCAAAGTGCGATACTCACTGTGACCCTTGTGTTCGGGGAAAGCAGTGTAAACCATCTTTCAAGCCAAGTTCACATGAGCCGCCTCGAGTACTGCATCGAATACATGCGGATACGGTTGGTGCCATGTCAACTCCTGGCGTTGAAGGGGAAAAGTTTTCTGTCACAGTAGTGGATGAGTTGTCTAATTTCGTTTCAGTGTTACCAGTCACTAGCAAGGCTACCATTGCATCTCATTTGACAGACACTATTACATACTGGGAGAGACAGACAGAATCCAAGGTTAAGGCGGTTAGGACTGACAGGGGCACAGAGTTCTTGAATAAAACGTTTCATGGGTTCTGTACAGAGAATGGCATTCACACTGAGACCTCTGCCGCGTATACTCCACAGCAGAATGGAGTTGCTGAGAGAATGAATCGAACATTGAAAGAGAAGGCCAGAAGATTGCTGTTGGGTGTTCAGGCAGATGAGAGTCTTTGGGTGGATGCAATGCTTACTGCTGCATATTTACATAATGTGATGCCAGTCTCTGGTCGGGAGAAAACCCCATTTGAAATGTTCACTGGCTCTGTCCCTGATCTGTCCCATTTGCGCAAGTGGGGCTGTTTGGCATACGTGAAACATGCCAAGCACCAGGTGTCATCTTTGGGTGCACAGTCTGAGGCAGGTATGTTTGTGGGATACTGTCCACACACCAAGGGGTACAAGGTCCGACTGCCTGGTAGGACAGTGGTGTCTCCGAGTGTACATTTTGTGGAGAGCCAGAGTGGTGCGTCTGTGTGAAAGGTTATGGGCAGAGAGAACACCTGTAAGTCCGCAAAAGGATTTGTCAATGCACTGTAGAGGTTTCGTCAGTCAGACCTCGACACACCTATTGCCCCAAGCATTACGATTTAGCCAGAGCAATGAGCAACCTTGCAAATGCAGTGGTTATCAAATACATCATGCTATTCTATCATCTGTCAAAGTGCCAACGTACCCTTTGCGCGCGACTGATACAGGTTCGACAGGAGCGCCTTCCCTTGCGGCAACCAAAAAGCAAGTGCGACTGTCTCAAACACAAATCAAATATGCAATAGCAAGCTTCAACTTGTAGCAAACAGACAGGACTTCCATTCCGTGGCACAGGATTCGGCCAACCAACGAATGACGAGTCTGTCGCCTCCAGCAGTTAAATACCTGACCGTGTTTGGCGCCCAAGGGACTCGATAAAAGTCGAGTCCCTGAAAGCTTCTCATTCCAAAAGGTCCCTAATTGGTAATCCAATACGGATGATGTGTCCTAGACAAAATACCTAAAGGTCCCATTTTCTGTACCTAATTAAACACACTGATGTGGCCGCCTAAGAATTAGTTTGAATGACCTCGAAGACGTATTCGAGGTCCCAAAAAACAAGTTCCACTGAGTGCCACGATGCTGTGTGAGTCAATGCAAAGTTATCCAAACCTCTATGTGAAGTTACGTGAGGAAGACTGAGGTCTGTCAAGGAATTATGTCGCTTCACAGCCAAGTTCCTAGGACTAGCTGGAAGAAGTATGCAGTAGTTTGCACCTAAGGCCCAACAGTGTTGTGCCGTCCAGGGCAGCCTGGCATGCACGACTGTTTTGCCTAGGATGAGTCAGAAGAATACCTCTGAATAAGTCCAACAGTAATGCTCCCTAAGTAATTACTTAATCTAGGTCATTACCTATAACAGGATGCCAGTGAACCTGCCAGTATTGCTTTTCTACGTGCTTGCCTTGCTAGTCCTGCAGGAGTGAGATTTAGCAAGATTCCTGTACCAAGTAACTATCGTGAGGCACGAATGTCTGATCAGTGGGTGTTTTGGGAACAAGCCATGATCGAGGAGAAGAACTCTCTCGATGCTCATGAGTGCTTTGAGTACACTGAAAGACCCAGAGGAAAGAAAGTCATCCCAGTTCACTGGATCTATTCTGTTAAAGTCGATGCCCATGGTAATGTTATAAGGTACAAAGCTCGTCTTGTTGCACAAGGATGTCGTCAAATTCAGGGTATTGATGTGGACGAAGTCTTCGCACCCACCAGTAGCTTTGGGGCTCGACGTGTTCTTCTGTGTAAGGCAGCTGCTGAGGATATGGAAATTCATCAGCTCGATATAAAAACGGCCTTTTTGAATGGGGATCTGGAGGAAGAGGTTTACGTTACTCAACCTCCAGGATTTCACAATGGTGGTCCCCAAGTGTGTCGCTTGCGTAAGGCTCTGTACGGCCTCAAACAAGCTCCACGTGCCTGGTATCATACGCTTGATGCCACACTGGCTAAACATGGATTTACTGCATGCATGTCAGATGCAGGAATCTATGTGTCAAATGTTCCAGGGGAAGATCCTGTGTATTTGGTTCTCTTTGTAGACGACATGCTGATCATGTCAAAGGCTCTCCCACGTGTATTGGCCTTTAAGGAGACTATAGGGAAAGAGTTTTCTATTCATGATCTTGGGGAAGTCAAGGATTTCCTGGGATGTCAGATTGTTCGAGATCGAGAGCGGAAGCTGATGTGGATGAGTAGTGGGCTGAAGATAGATGCATTGGTGGACAGTTTTGGACTTAGTGGTGACACACGGGCCTATGACACACCCATGAGTAAATCATTTGTGCACACCAGTCACTCCACTCAGTCCAATCCCATTGATGGGGCTGGGGTTGCTTTGGAACCCGGGCATCGTTACTGTGAGCTGATTGGCTCGCTTCTGTATTTAGCTAATACCACACGTCCTGATATTGCTCATGCGGTAGGGGTTCTTTCACGGTATAGAGGCACACCTACCACTGCACATATGCAAGAAGGTCTTCGAGTGGTCCGGTATTTGAAGGACACTCGGGATCTTGCACTCCAGCTTGGTGGGGGCACATCTCCTCTTGAGGGTTATGTCGATGCCGACTATGCGGGTGATCTAGATATGCGAGCATCCACTACAGGTTTCGTGTTCCAAGTTTATGGTGGGTCAGTTGTTTGGGGCAGCAAGAAACAAAGTGCCACTGCTACATCAACAGTGGAATCAGAGTTTCGAGCTGCTAGTCATGCTGTGAAAGAAGCCATTTGGCTTCGCGGTTTCTTGGAGGAGATTCATGTTGATGTGTGGAAACCTCCTCTGTTCATTGATAACTCTGGGTGTGTTCGGAATTTACGGAATCTTGTAAATTCCAAGTACACCAAGCATGTTGCTGTGGCATTTCACCATGCACGTGCTGCTGTCATTCAGGGTGACGTGGACGTGAAGTATGTACCCACCCAGAAGAATGTGGCGGACATCTTTACGAAACCACTCGTCCCTGTGTTGTTCAAGATTCACCGCAATACACTTGGTGTCGTTTCACGCGAGTGACGTCTTATTTTCCGGCTGGTGTTCACCACGACCGAGTGACCACGGGCAAAGGCGGAGGGTGAGGAGATTAGCTACCTCCTTCACTAGTAACTCCCCCGAAGCACGCCTGACCCAGAAGCATGTACTACAGTGGGCGTTGCCTGAGAAATAGTACAATAGCTGGACCTCTGAAACGTCCAAGGGGAAGTGTTATAGGTAATGACCAAGATTAGGTAATTACTTAGGGAGCATTACTGTTGGACTTATTCAGAGGTATTCTTCTGACTCATCCTAGGCAAAACAGTCGTGCATGCCAGGCTGCCCTGGACGGCACAACACTGTTGGGCCTTAGGTGCAAACTACTGCATACTTCTTCCAGCTAGTCCTAGGAACTTGGCTGTGAAGCGACATAATTCCTTGACAGACCTCAGTCTTCCTCACGTAACTTCACATAGAGGTTTGGATAACTTTGCATTGACTCACACAGCATCGTGGCACTCAGTGGAACTTGTTTTTGGGACCTCGAATACGTCTTCGAGGTCATTCAAACTAATTCTTAGGCGGCCACATCAGTGTGTTTAATTAGGTACAGAAAATGGGACCTTTAGGTATTTTGTCTAGGACACATCATCCGTATTGGATTACCAATTAGGGACCTTTTGGAATGAGAAGCTTTCAGGGACTCGACTTTTATCGAGTCCCTTGGGCGCCAAACACGGTCAGGTATTTAACTGCTGGAGGCGACAGACTCGTCATTCGTTGGTTGGCCGAATCCTGTGCCACGGAATGGAAGTCCTGTCTGTTTGCTACAAGTTGAAGCTTGCTATTGCATATTTGATTTTGTTGTAGGTAATGACCTAGATCAGGTAATTACTTAGGGAGCATTACTGTTGGACTTATTCAGAGGTATTCTTCTGACTCATCCTAGGCAAAACAGTCGTGCATGCCAGGCTGCCCTGGACGGCACAACACTGTTGGGCCTTAGGTGCAAACTACTGCATACTTCTTCCAGCTAGTCCTAGGAACTTGGCTGTGAAGCGACATAATTCCTTGACAGACCTCAGTCTTCCTCACGTAACTTCACATAGAGGTTTGGACAACTTTGCATTGACTCACACAGCATCGTGGCACTCAGTGGAACTTGTTTTTTGGGACCTCGAATACGTCTTCGAGGTCAGTCAAACTAATTCTTAGGCGGCCACATCAGTGTGTTTAATTAGGTACAGAAAATGGGACCTTTAGGTATTTTGTCTAGGACACATCATCCGTATTGGATTACCAATTAGGGACTTTTTGGAATGAGAAGCTTTCAGGGACTCGACTTTTATCGAGTCCCTTGGGCGCCAAACACGGTCAGGTATTTAACTGCTGGAGGCGACAGACTCGTCATTCGTTGGTTGGCCGAATCCTGTGCCACGGAATGGAAGTCCTGTCTGTTTGCTACAAGTTGAAGCTTGCTATTGCATATTTGATTTGTGTTTGAGACAGTCGCACTTGCTTTTTGGTTGCCGCAAGGGAAGGCGCTCCTGTCGAACCTGTATCAGTCGCGCGCAAAGGGTACGTTGGCACTTTGACAGATGATAGAATAGCATGATGTATTTGATAACCACTGCATTTGCAATGTTGCTCATTGCTCTGGCTAAATCGTAATGCTTGGGGCAATAGTTGTGTCGAGGTCTGACTGACGAAACCTCTACAGTGCATTGACAAATCCTTTTGCGGACTTACAGGTATTGATGTAGTTGTGATTTAATGAGATAATTCCTATTTGGTTAGATATTTCGTTGACTGTCGCAAAGCTGTGCTGTTAGGTCGTCAAGGGAACGAGTGTGCCGGACTCAGGTCCGGCACAGAACATGTTTGAGACGATGCTATAAAACCAGCTGATGTGAGAAGTAATTTATGCGTATATGAGATTGTGCCAGTAGGGCAAGCAGTAATATTGTCCCATGTAATCGATTCGTTGGTTGGCCGAATCCTGTGCCACGGAATGGAAGTCCTGTCTGTTTGCTACAAGTTGAAGCTTGCTATTGCATATTTGATTTGTGTTTGAGACAGTCGCACTTGCTTTTTGGTTGCCGCAAGGGAAGGCGCTCCTGTCGATCCTGTATCAGTCGCGCGCAAAGGGTGTGTCGAGGTCTGACTGACGAAACCTCTACAGTGCATTGACAAATCCTTTTGCGGACTTACAGGTGTTCTCTCTGCCCATAACCTTTCACAGATTTGTCTTTGAGACAGTCGCACTTGCTTTTTGGTTGCCGCAAGGGAAGGCGCTCCTGTCGAACCTGTATCAGTCGCGCGCAAAGGGTACGTTGGCACTTTGACAGATGATAGAATAGCATGATGTATTTGATAACCACTGCATTTGCAAGGTTGCTCATTGCTCTGGCTAAATCGTAATGCTTGGGGCAATAGGTGTGTCGAGGTCTGACTGACGAAACCTCTACAGTGCATTGACAAATCCTTTTGCGGACTTACAGGTATTGATGTAGTTGTGATTTAATGAGATAATTCCTGTTTGGTTAGATATTTCGTTGACTGTCGCAAAGCTGTGCTGTTAGGTTGTCAAGGGAACGAGTGTGCCGGACTCAGGTCCGGCACAGAACATGTCTGAGACGATGCTATAAAACCAGCTGATGTGAGAAGTAATTTATGCGTATATGAGATTGTGCCAGTAGGGCAAGCAGTAATATTGTCCCATGTAATCAATTCGTTGGTTGGCCGAATCCTGTGCCACGGAATGGAAGTCCTGTCTGTTTGCTACAAGTTGAAGCTTGCTATTGCATATTTGATTTGTCTTTGACACAGTCGCACTTGCTTCTTGGTTGCCGCAAGGGAAGGCGCTCCTGTCGAACCTGTATCAGTCGCGCGCAAAGGGTGTGTCGAGGTCTGACTGACGAAACCTCTACAGTGCATTGACAAATCCTTTTGCGGACTTACAGGTGTTCTCTCTGCCCATAACCTTTTACACATCTGTTGGCAAAGACATCTTTTATTGGACATATAATGTCTTAGCATAAGTTGCATGTTCGTATGAACCTTAGTTTATGGCCCTACAATAATGAACAGTTATCTTACTTTGCAAAAATTGGGTCTTTCCGTAAAATCCGGAGGTTCTTAGAGATACGGATGTTTTAGGACGACAACGGATGTTTCGGACTCTTGTTGATTCGGTCGATTTCGAAGTACGAGTCGATCGGCCACGTACAATAAACAATTGGCTGCAAAGTGTACTTGTTTTTAAGTACGATCGGTTATTTTGCGAATGAGTCGACGAGGCCGATCGACAAGGCGTAGAAGTATTTCTGTCCATAAGTGTCGACGGAGCTGATCGACTGGGCCGATCGACGCGGCATATAGCATTCTGGCAAGTAGTATTCTGTCAATAGAAATCTGTTTTGCACGGAACAACGATTCTAGGTGGATAAAGGGGTAGAGACAGAGTCGTATCCTCAGACATTCGATTGCTGTCTCCGGTGCCTCAAGTCGGACCTCTGTATTTCCGTTTGGCACCGTCCTTTGCCTGCATTAACTCAGCTGTCGCTTGCTATGCAGGTGTGTTTAGTTGTTTCGAGCTTTATTGTATAGTTTGATATATGTAATAGACATTCGATTGCTGTCTCCGGTGCCTCAAGTCGGACCTCTGTATTTCCGTTTGGCACCGTCCTTTGCCTGCATTAACTCAGCTGTCGCTTGCTATGCAGGAATCCTGAAACTGTTTTTGATCAAATTGACATCAAATAATCGAATATGGTATCGGCGACACCGTTTGGTGTCGATACTGGTCACTGCTCCCGCCAGCAGCGAGGAGAATAATACGCATACAACTATTTGCAAGCTTCAGCAAGTCTCCAGAAATTCTCGCCCATTTCTCTGCTTTCAACGTAGTTGTTTGTAGTGTCTTGGGTTGAACGATCGCTTGGAACTTCGGGTTGCTGGATTGTCTCGCTGGAAAGGCACTTGTGTTGATCTAGTAGTGAGAGACAATTGGATGTATTGGCTGTTGGGATCTGGTGGTTGTGGAATATCTGTTTAAAGTGCAAGCAAGTTTGTTTTCCTTCTAATCTTTCTTTGCCAGTTGCCCGTCAAGGCTTCTGGAATAATGTCACAGACAGAATCACAAGATGAAGGATTCAATGTCAGTATTGAGATAGAACCTGCCAGCCCAATGGGCAGGAATGTCTTTAGGAATCCTACCTATGATGCAGAAACAGTCACTGATGATTCTGTGTCACATGTTACAGGGGTCCTAAATGGAATGCAGCAGCAAACTGATGAGGGTCTACAAAGACCACAGGGAGACTCAGAATGGGAAGCATGGGGATATGATCCACAGACTCAAAACATACCTCTAAACCCTGCTTTCTCAAGACGAGACAACCTTGGTACCTTTGTACCTGCTCAGCAAGCTGCTGCATCTCCTGCCCCTATGTCTTCTAGAGTGCTAGGCTTTCAAACAAATTTGCCTGCCTCCAGACCTGTCTTAAGCCCTTTGTTTGGGATACCTAGGACTGCAGTCAGGATCCCAGTGAGGCCTACACACTTACCTGTACCTAGTGCACCACTGGCAGGTGCACCAGTCAATGTTTCCTCATTCATGACAAGTGTACCACACACAGGTATTATGCTCCTTTCAGGAAACATAAATCAGGCAAGTACAGCATCAGGTACTACAGTAGTGCATGTTCCCTTGGCAACTGGTGGCACAATGCCAATCAGTCTTCCAACATCTACAATTTTAAACTCTATTGCACCAACTGTTCAAAGTGTGAGTGCTACACAGGGAACTGCTGCACAGTCAACGGCACAAGTGTCTGCCCCACCTCCTCCACCTCCACCAGGTGGTGGGCCTCCTTATAGTGGTCCACCAGGAGGTGGTGGCTGGCCTCCAAATCCACCAGGGGGTTCTTCCTCAGGCCCTCCCTGGTTTAGTGGTGTACCTGGCAGTTGGGGTATGGTGAATTCCAACCCCTATGGTTACAGTGGGTATCCCTTCATGAAGTTCAATTCTCCTTCTCAAAGGCTTACTCCAAAGTTAGAGCCCCTTAAACTTAATGATGATAACTGGGTCATATGGTCTAGATATGTTCATGCAATGCTTATAGAGATGGGGGTAGAATACTGTATTCTTCATGACATGAGAGGTTATTTAGATGATTATAAGGCCCAGAGCATTACAACACAGTCTTGTTCAGAGGAGTATCAAATACAAATCTCTGATCATTTGTCTGCCTACTCTATGTGGGACTACTTGATGGCCTTATTTGTTACAAAAGCAAATGGCAAAATCATATCTCTCCAGGAAGAGTCCCGCACCTTCAAGATGCATACAAATGAGAAACCTTCCTCATATGTACTAAGGGGTAGAAAAATAGCCAACACAATTAAAAGCTTAGGACATGAGTTCAGTGACCTCTCACTCTGCACTATGCTTTTAAATGGACTCCCTGAGGAGTATAATATACACAAGCAGGTTCAACAATCTATTATAGTGTCCAATCCTGATGTGAATCTGCTACAACACTCTTTAGAGCTGGTGTCGTGTACTGGAGTGTGACCGTGTATATTGGTGGCCATCCGAATGATTTAAGTGATAATGTGTATATTTGGCGTAACCACAAAAGTGACTGGTATACGACCCTCAATCGGACTTGTACAGCTTTTATTATGGCTCTTATTTGACAATTCATAAAGTCGTGGAAAAATGGCGCTTGTCTTTACCCTTTTGTACCTGGGTTGGGGTATTTATCCCTGATTTAGGTCCTGAGGGCCAAATTGTGTATTCGGGTGACTTCATTCGAAGCAACGGTTGAAACTGAATGTTCGTGGAAACTTCGCTACTCGGTAGGTGCCATGCAGTCGGGCACCAGGAAATTTGTCTTTCAGCCGTCCGTTGATCAGTGAGTTGGCGACGCCTTAACCGCTCCTGATCAGGTGATGGGATGTGTTAATACGGCTGTCCGTATTACGAGAGGGGAGTGTATATTAGGGGCTCAGCCTCCGGCCCACAAGTTTACAGTTGTTTCCAAGTTTCCAACGTGCATGTAAGACTCTCGCACCAAGAACTGAACTCTGTCCGCGGCCCCCGGCGAATAGGGATGGTATTTGTTTGACCTGTTATTTGAATCGTAATTGTGACACTGCCCTTGCAGTATTATTGTGCTTTTGTGACACCACTGTCTTGCCGAGTTAGGCCATTGATCGTCCCGGTGATAACCGTTAACTTGCATTGTAACACGTGAAATTGTATTTATTGTGAAAGAATATTGATAGAATTGACTTGTCATAGTAGAAATTCTGTGGGAACATTAAAATATCAAAGTAATTTAGTCGTTATACAGACCCCCTCCGCGGGAATACCAACCACGCCAAGAGATCAAACACACACCACCTTTCGACTCCACAGAAACCTCAAAATACTCATATTCTAGGTACTCACAACCGCAGAGCAATATCTGAACAATAGCCGCGACGTAGCCGTAAGCCGCCTAAACGCTGATCCGCAAGACCCCGACGGACTTCAAGAAAACACAATAGGAAGAAAACACACATCCTGGAGAACAAAATCCTTTTGATAAAACCGTTAGTAAACTAATAACACTTAAACCACCAGACCCAGCACGAGTCCAGCCCCGCAGCTCGGAGCCGAACGAGCCTGAAAGCCATCGGAGCCAACCTCCGGTTATCGTCCGAAAGACCGGTCGCAGGACCGAGAGCAGTCCAGTAAGTCCCTCTAACAGCTAGGTCTCAGGGCCGTAATCCCTGGGTGGCGATCCTGTCTGTCGTAGAATGCACAAGTTAGGGAGAATTTCCAAGTTGTGAGAGAGAGAGAGAGACAAGGCCGGATGGCCGACAAGTTGGACGCTCTTTCCAATTACAAGTAACCCCCACCTCACGGAGCTTCCACTCCCTACTTGTGGTCTACTAAGCTTCGAAATTACCTGAGTGCGTGTCTTCCCGTGGCTTACGTCTCTATCCGTTCCTTCCCGTGGTTCGTGATCGTGTCTTCACGTTCCTCCAATGGTAGCGCACTAGTCCACCAAACCTCTACAATAGTATCTAGAAAATATCCTAGAATCCTACTATGAGAGTAACGTCCATAACTATCCAATGGAATTCGACGGCTAGGAAGCCAAGGCTAGACGCTAGGCACGTGCGTACTCGCGTTGCTCGTACGACATGTGCGCCACATGTGCGCCTAGGCTAGGGGGTAAGGGAAATGTCCAGAAATGCCGGGAAATCCCTACATTCCATCACATCATCCCCCCCTTAATTCCTGCATGTCCTCATGCAGCCACATACACACATACAGTAGACCACAATTATAAGGGAATGGTCGTCACCGAACGGCCCATCCACCAGCGCCGTTAGACCCTTGCCGAATGGGTTACATTAGGGTCCCCGCCTCCAAGTTATTCCCCTATCATCCCAAGCAATTGACTAAAGCGTCCATTTTTTTTTTTTAATTTATTTATTAGGTGTGCTTTATTTTAGTCCTAAGTACAATACTGTACGATACGATACGACACGGTACTATAATTACGATAAATTACGATAAATTACGGCGAACTACGACGAACGTTCGCCTTATTCCTTTCGAACTATCCAAGTCCACCTTTATTGACACATCCCTATTTATTATTTATTAAAGCAATACAATGCTTGTGACACAACCGATAAACAATCCGAACAAGATAAATATGACACAGGTGTAGCTCAGTCCACAATGCTTCCCTAAAGTGGCTATCCATACAACACAGTTTCTTTATGATACATTGTCCATACTGTACACATACTGTACACATAAGGTACACATATAGTACATAGAAAGAAATCCATCCCAAGATGCCAAGTAGTCCATATCCAAGGGTTCCAAGTAGCCCATAGCCAAGGGTTCCAAGTCACTTCTGTACTTCAAGCCCACGTCCCAAGTGCTAGTTAAGCAGACTGCGGTTGCGCGCCATGTGTACTTCAATTCCTATCCCTGAATGCAGAACCCCGAGTTCAATGCATCGAAGCGGTATGAGGCCTCATGCCACACATACCGAGGTAGGCAACCTACCCCGTCCCTTGTCCCAAAGTACACAAGATATACAGTCCCTACCATAGGTCCCGTCCCATGTATTCCCAGACACCAGGTGGGAACTCCACAAGTGGAATGAGGGGGACAACCGTCCGGAGGGGCCCGTTCAAGGGAAGGTGTCGCGCAGCGCCACCTGGTCCCAAATGGGCGGGGCGAGCCCCTGGAGTCTATGATAGGTATTAACCAGCCCGGGATGGGTCTCGAATGCCTCCTGAGATTCCCATGAGTTCTCTGTGGCCCCATGGCCTGCCCACTTTACAAGGTACTCGAGAAAGGGTGTGCCATCCTCAAAATGGTAGGAGAACCCATCCTTGTCGTGCAACAGCCGGTGATCGACTAGTGCATCCACTACCCACTCCAGGTGAGTGGTGCCATCCGCTTTGGTGATGACTTTTGGGGGGCAGTATCCACGCGACTGCGCCTCCTCACGTGTCCAGTATGGCTTCAAATAGCAGACATTTATGCGGGGGTGGATGTCCAACCGGTCCGGAAGATCCAGTGTGACGAAGTTAACGTTGTCGGGCGTGACCGCCATGACCCTGAAGGGTCCCACGTGCCTGGGCTGCAGCTTGCTGAATCTGTTTGAAGTTAGCGTGGGGGCCGCACGGGTTGAAAGGAGGACATAGTCCCCTTCCTGGTAGATGGCCTCCCTCCTATGCCGGTTGGCATAGGCCGTCTGACGGTCTTGAGCTGCACGCAAACACTTCCTTGCAAGGGTGATTTTGTCTTGCATTTTTCTCATGAAGAGATCAGCCCTATCCACCTTAGTGCCCTCCATGTGTCCCACCGCAAACGGTATATTTGGATCTTGCCCATATGTTAACCTGAAGGGTGTGGAGTTTAGGGAAGTTTGCCAAGAGTTGTTGTAGGCAAATTCCGCCACTGAAAGGTAATCCTCCCACTCCCTTGGGTTATCCTTGACATAGTGTTTCAAAAAAATCTTCCAAGATCCTATTCACCCGTTCCGTTTGACCATCTGACTGAGGATGATATGCCGTAGTTCGAGCCGGCTTGCACCCCGTCAGACTTAGAAGTGTGTTCATGAAATTATTCACAAACCGAGGATCTCGGTCCGAAACAATTTCTTCAGGGAAACCGTGATACTTCCATACTTTATCCCTCATCAGAACAGCAACTTCATAAGCATCTGCATTGGTAGTGGTAGGGGCAAAGTGGGCACATTTGCTCAACCTGTCAACCACTACCCATATTGCGTTATGCCCGTGTTTGCTTTTAGGCAGTCCCGTGATGAAATCTATTGAGATGCTTTGCCATTTCCTTGTGGGGATTTGTAAAGGGTGTAAGAGTCCTGCGGGTAACTGGTTTGAGGCCTTCACCCGCTGGCATGAATCACAATACTTCACATACTCCCGCACATCCTCCGCCATTCCCGGCCACCACCAGTCCCGCTTCACTAGATCATACATCTTCGCAAAGCCTGGATGACCAACAGAAGGAGGTTCATGCAAAGCTTTCAATATGTCCTGCCGCAGATTCCTAGCAACTGGACCTTCCTTATCCCGGACTTCATAAAATGCAGGCACATATTTTCTTCCCTCCCTTCCAAATTCCCAAACCCCGTCCGTAAAGTGAACTTTTCTCCTATTTGCCCTTGTTCCCAACCACGAATCATGTGCGTAAGCACCCTTCAACAATTCCAAGAAGGTGTCACACCCGTCAGACCCGAGGGTGATGGAGCCCGAGCGGGCCCTCCCGTCCCCATCCATCGAGGTTGCATTGGTCCCCTTCCCGGGGTTGGGCTCCGTGGAGACGTTGCGCTGCTGTTGTCCCTGGAGCTGTCCCTGGAGGACTGGGTTCCTGGACAACGCATCCGCAACGTTAGTCTTTCCAGGCTCCCAAACCCAAAGAATGTTGAACTCCTGCAACTTCTCAGCCCACCGTGCCCTCCGAGGGCTTAAACCAACCTGTTGCTGAAGAAAAGTGTTACACTTATGGTCTGTGGTGACAGTGACTTGTTTCCCTAGGACATAACATCTCCATTCCGTCAAGGCATACACTACAGCAAGTAACTCCCTCTCAGTTGCAGAATAGTTCCTTTCTGCACTATTGAGCTTCTTACTGTAATAAGCAATGACTCGACCTTCCTGCAATAGTACAGCGCCAACCCCAAAATCACTCGCATCACAAATTACCTGGAAGGGTTTACGAAGGTCTGGCAGTGATAGTATGGGTGCCTGTATTAATGCATCCTTGAGAGCCGCAAGGGCCTCATCTTGCTCCTTTCCCCAAGTCCAAGAACTTTTGCTACTGGACAGTTTAGTCAAAGGTGCAGCAAGTGAGCTGAACCCCTGAATAAATTTTCGAAAATAATTTGCAAGCCCCAAAAATCTACGCACGTCGGTGACGTTTTGGGGTGTGGGCCAATCCTTGACTACCTCCACCTTTTGGGGGTCCACTTTCAGTCCATCCTTGCCAATGATATGCCCGAGGTATTTGAGTTCTGAGCATAAGAATTCACATTTGGCAAGTTTTGCAAACAATTCCTTTTCCCGAAGGCGTTGGAACACCTTCCGAAGATGAGCATAATGCTCCTCTTCATCCCGACTGAAAATTAGAACATCGTCAAGGTACACTACCACAAACCCTTCCCTTATGAAATCATGAAAGATTTCATTCATTAGGCGTTGAAAGGTAGCGGGGGCGTTGGTGAGTCCAAAAGGAAGCACTAAGAACTCATACAGCCCAAAGGGTGTACGAAACGCTGTTTTAGGAATGTCTTCCTCCTTTAGCCTTACTTGATGATAACCACTGAGGAGGTCCAGACTTGAGAAAATCTTAGCACCTTTAAGTTTATCAAGCAAGTCGTCTATGCGAGGGAGAGGGTACCTATCATGAATGGTGATTTTATTTAATGCCCTGTAGTCTATAACCATTCGGTATGTGCCCTCCTTCTTCCTCACAAACAAGACCGGTGAAGCATATGGTGAACATGAGGGGCGTATGTGTCCCTTAGAAAGTAGTTCATCCACAGTTCGCTCACATTCCTCAGTTTCTTCCACGGACAAGCGGTAAGCAGGACGGTTTGGAGGAGTTATTCCTTCCTGCACATTAATAGTGTGATAGACTTGTCGGTGTGGGGGTAGTCCTGGTAGCCCATTTGGAAAAATGTCCTTGTACTCCCGGAGCAAGTGTGCTAGCCGCTCAGGCTTTTTAGCACAAATTTCCTCTAGAGGGTCCGAAGGCTTACCCGTGGTGACCTCGGATTCTCCCTCTTCCTCTTCCTTTTCCTCTTCCCTTTCCTCTTCCTCTTCCACTTCCTTCTCCACTTCTAGGCAACTCTCCATATCCGGGGCCGTGCCCGAGGTATCCCCCGGCGCAGAGTTGTGTAAGGAAGTCCCGGATGACTCCGTCGAGGGGTCGTCCATATCCACCAAAGGTGGCATCTCTTCCTGTTCATCCCAACCAACATGTTCATCCTTGGCCATGACATTGAACAAGCAGGTTTTCCAATGATCCCGTTTCCCTTTCCTGGTGTTTCCTAATTTGATTCCCCATCCCAACTTCTTTCCCAAGCCTTTTCCATGTTTGTTTAACAAGACCCATTTGTTATTGTGTCTAATATGAGCCTTGCCAGCTCTCACATTAACATTAGCATGTCGTGGTGCTAGCCAATCCTGTCCCAAAATTATGTCAATTCCTTCCATTATTGAGTCACACACAAGAAAGGAGTGTCTCGTAATGATAGATGGAGCAAACCGGACACTCAAATCCACTTTCCCATTTGTGTGTGTTACTGTCCCATCAGCAAGTGTGACGGGTGAAGTCCTCTTGTTATACCTCAAACCTTGCAAAACTTTTTCCCGGACAAAAGAGTGTGTGGCCCCGGTGTCCATTAAAGCTTTACATTGTTGTCCCCTTGCCATGACAGGAAATGTGAGGTTAAGAGGTGCAGCACTTGACGTTGAACCCAACTGACAAGATGCTTTGGGTGCTGCATAAGCTAAAACAAAGGAAAAAGGAAATGTACATTGCTGTCCTTGAAAAGAAAAGCATTCCCCTTTTGAGCCCCTAGCAAGAATTTTCAGGTTTGCGCGAGAGCGTAACCGCAAAAAGAAACTCCTACTTTTCCACACCTTCTGGCCTATCACAAAGCATGCACTGACTTGTGAGTTTTCTTTTCGTTCAGCAAGAAAAGATTCAATACAAGTCTCAGCTTTGTGTTTGCCAGGAACAATCAGAGGTGTATTCCAACTTCCCAACGACTTCTGAACAAGAAAAGTTAAATATGAAAAACAAATTTCATTCATGACTAATCTTGTTTAGGGCCCTTGCCCTTCCCTTTCCCTTTCCAATGTTTTCCCTTGTTAAATCCCTTAGGCCCAATGTGTGAGGGAGGTGAAACACCTTGCAGTGGTGCTGCCACTGGTTGATTGTTTCCTTGCCTCGGATAGAATCCAGGCTGAAAATTTGATGGGGTGTGCCCACTAGCTTGAGCTTTGGCAGCTAGATATTGCTTTTTAGCAACACACTGCCATGACTCGTGGCCTAGTTTATGACAAAAATAGCATTCCCTATCCTTTGGAATAGAGGTTCTAGAATCAATTTTTCTCCCGGACCCAAAAGGGGGTGCTCCCACCAAACCCAAGGAAGGTGGTGCAGGGGGCTGTTGTTCCACCACTCCTGCTGCCACTTGAGGTGTCTGGGTGTAGACCCTCTTCCTCTTGGGTCCCTGTGCATCCACATATGTGCTTTTGAGACTTGCCTCATATTTAACAACATAAGTGCAAATGTCTTCCAGATCAGTGAAAGGACTGCCTGTTGCAGGGTTCACAGTGCATGCAAGTTTGAGAGGAGTATTAAGACCCTTGGTAAAAAGATGTAACTGGTCTTGCATGGCTATTTGATAGTCAACCTCTACATCTGCTAAGAGAGACATAAATCTTTCAATATATCTCTCGACAGTCTCATTTCCTTGAAAGACTTTGTCTAATTTTGCCCTGGCAATGGCCACTGTGTCTGTGGAATCATATCTTTTAACCATAAAAGTTTTAAAATCCTTCCATTCCAATGTATGCTCATGTATCCCTTCCTTTTCTAGTTTCCTTACATGTGTGTCCCAAACTTTTGTGGGTCTTTCTTCCATCAATTGCACTCCCAAGGCCACCCACTTTCCTGCAGGCACATTGGTTAGTTTTGCATAGCCTTCCAACTTCCTTGCAAAATAGCAAAAAGATCCCCTCTTTCCCGAAAACAAAGAAGGAGGAGTTGCTCTTACTTGTCCACTAGGGCGAGGAGTCTCCTCCACCCCATCCCCTCCAACTTGCCTTTCGGCAAGAAGCTTTTCCTTAAATTCCAAAAATAACTGCTCCTTTATTTTATTGGTCAACTTGATCTTCTTTGTCTTTGGTGTGGACGGAGCGGGCGACGGATCGCGAGATGCCCCCTCCATCAAGTCCTCTACCAGCTCCCCTGAGCTTTCCAACGCTTCCAAAAATTCTCTTTCTTCCGAAGAAAGGTTTTTAAACTTCCCAGAAGAGGGCGGTGACATCTACGGCCCACATATGAGAGTTAGGACCTTCCATCGAACGATCTCCCTCCTACGACTTTCCTCCTTCCACCACGCGAAAGACTTGCAGAGAACAATTCGGCATCTCGCCGATACCAGATGTCGTAGAATGCACAAGTTAGGGAGAATTTCCAAGTTGTGAGAGAGAGAGAGAGACAAGGCCGGATGGCCGACAAGTTGGACGCTCTTTCCAATTACAAGTAACCCCCACCTCACGGAGCTTCCACTCCCTACTTGTGGTCTACTAAGCTTCCAAATTACCTGAGTGCGTGTCTTCCCGTGGCTTACGTCTCTATCCGTTCCTTCCCGTGGTTCGTGATCGTGTCTTCACGTTCCTCCAATGGTAGCGCACTAGTCCACCAAACCTCTACAATAGTATCTAGAAAATATCCTAGAATCCTACTATGAGAGTAACGTCCATAACTATCCAATGGAATTCGACGGCTAGGAAGCCAAGGCTAGACGCTAGGCACGTGCGTACTCGCGTTGCTCGTACGACATGTGCGCCACATGTGCGCCTAGGCTAGGGGGTAAGGGAAATGTCCAGAAATGCCGGGAAATCCCTACATTCCATCACACTGTCTAGACGTACCTTTAACAGTAATTGACCGCAGCAGTACAACCCCGATTCAAAACCCTGATAATATTCAGCCATTTAAACACGAAAAAAATTTGGATACCGTTGGGCACGGGTACCCTATATGGCGATCCGTCCAGGGAGTCATTAGCGTGTTAAGTTTGTTAACCCTAGGCTCTTCGAATCTGGTCTTTCTGCGCAGAGTTTGCCGTGTTTCTTGTACAAAGTTGTACCGTAACTTGAATCAGTTGAGCTTTGTCCGCATATCGGACTGGGTATACCCCTTCAGGAGGGGCTTGATTGCATTCCGTTTGTCGCAGGAGTTGACAGCAGAAGCATCAGCATTAACCGTTTGAAGCGAAACCATACTTTAGGAAAGTTCAGTTTATAGCACATCATCGTCTGTACTGCACAGTTAGTTGAGACAATTTGATTGATTGCAGCACTTGCTGTCTGTTTGTGTTAATCTTAAAAATATTTTAGACCATACTTTGCAAATCGCGATTGCTTGATTGTTTCTTTATCGAAGGTTCTGTAGCACCAAAGATCGCGACAGTTTGATACAAATCTACAGAGATACAGTGGTACATGATCTGAGAGTCCGAAGAATTTATTGTCATAATTTTAAAAGCAGAATTAAAGTACTTTAGTGTTCTTTGCATTTGTTATTTGGGAGGTCCAAGGTTGCGCTTCAGGACCTCAATACCTAGAATTGGGTATACCCCTTTAGGAGGGGCCTGATTCCTTTCATTTTGTTGCAGGTACCAGCAGCACACCAACAGCAACAAAAATCAGCCGTAATACTACACATTAGGCATAAATCCGTTTATAGCATACAACCACCTGTACTGCCAAGTTAGTTGGAGCAATATCAATACTTTGAGCAATTGATTTCTGTTTGACTGCTTCATATATTCATCCAAGAAAGTACAGTTTTCAATCGCGATTGTCTCACTGTTTCTTTAACGAAGCCCTTGCAGCATCAAAGATCGCGACAGTTAGACACATATCTATAGCAATACACCAGTAATCGATCTGAAACTTCGGAGAAGTGATTGCAAAATTATTTGAAAAAGTACCATAGTATTTCTGGGTTACCTGCATTTGTTATTAGGAAAGACCAAGGCTGTGTGTGTCACCTTAGTGCCTAGAAGTTGGGTACACCCCTTCAGGAGGGGCTTGATTACATTCCGTTTGTTGCAGGTACCAACAGCCCACCGACAGCGACAATAACCAGCAGTGATACTACACAGTAGGCATAGAGCACTTTATTGTACAACACCACCTGTCCTGCAGAGTTGATTGAAGCAAAATATATACCTTGAGCCCTTGCTTTCTGTCTGATTGATTTACATATATACTAAGGGAGTAAATTTCCAATCGCGATTGCCTCACTGTTTCTTTAACGAAGTTCTTGCAGCACCAAAGATCGCGAGAGTGCAAAACAAATCTGTAAGAAACACATTGGCAATTGACCTGAGCCTTTGAAAAAGTGATTGTTAAATATATTAGAAGAGGTATTATAGTACTCCTGGTTTACCTGCATTTTGTAACTAGGAAAGTTCCAAAGGAGTAGCACATCGTTAGTGGAAACTTGAGTTACCGCATTGGTGGAAGCACCCATCATTAAACTGCTTATATTTGAAATTAAATAGTGAGGAGGAATTAAGGAACACCTTGTTTGGGTGGAAATTTCGGTTTGCACCTGAGCAATTCAAGTTGTGGGTCCACCCCATTAGGAGGGGTCTGACTATACCACTGTTGTTTGAGCAGGTACCCTACAGCCCTCAGGACTGCACCAGCCACTACATTCTACAGTAAGTAAAGGCAACCGCTGTAACGAAACTTCACGAGCCTCATCTCTAAGTGTGTGTTAGGCCCATCTAGGTAGGACCACATCAAGCACTGACATGGCGGACGCGCAAGCCCCTGTTCGTTTAGAATTCTTCTATGGAAGGCCCACTGAGGATCCTTTTCAGTGGCTGGAATCGTTTGAGCTGTTCATAGAGGTTAACCGGGTAGAAGGAGATCGGGTATTGAGATTTGTTAAGCATGCAATGAGGGAAGAGGCCTATACTTGGTTTCGAGCAAATCAGGATGACATATTAGATTGGGAAGATTGTAAAGAGGCCTTTCTCGAACGGTTCGGCCTTGATGAAGACACACTTATGTCCAAAGTAGATTCTTGCATGCAGCAACCCAACGAAAATGTACGAAGTTATGCTGACAGATTTAGAAAACTGATGGGATACCTGCAGAATCCATTACCAGTCAGGATGGTTACAAAATTATTTGTGAAAGGACTAGTTCCCCACCTTAAGGAGAGGGTACAAATGACATACCCAGGCAATGGAGCTTTGGCGGAAATTATACGTTTGGCTGCCAAGTATGAGCAAACCTTTGGGCATGCCCCATTAGGAGGAATGTACCTTAATGAAAACACAGAAGTACCGGTGCGCGAGAGGATTGAGCAATGGAGCCGCCGCGCCAATGACAATGTGGATCAGCGCGCAACACGCCCGCCGCAGCAGCAAAATCAAAGAGAGAACAATAGAGATAATAGAGACAACAGGAATTGGCAGCGTCAGCGAGACTTTCCGGAGCGACGCAACCAGCAGCAAGCAGCACCGCCTAGACAAACTGCCCCAATCAACCCACCAAGGGAGGCACCTGCGCTACCTCCGGCTAATGAAATTGACACCCTCACAAGGGAGATGGAGAGATTGAGAATTCAAATTGCAGAACTACAGAGGCCCCCGCCAGCTGCTAATTTCACCCAATTTCAAGAGGATCGGACCATGGAAGATCAGCCCCAGGCCAGAATAATGTATGATGGGTTTACAGACCCATTCCCGGTATACCCTATATATGCAACTAAGAGGCCTGCAGAAAATCCACCCGAAGCAGACCCCGCGCCGCTACGCCGTCGCCCCAACAATCTGGAGCAAACTACAGTGGACCCAAGGAACCCACCTAGGCCTGCCGCCCCACGGCCTACCCCAGCACAACATCAACCACATGAACCAAGAACTCCAGCCGCACCTCAGCCAGTACCTGCGAGAGGGCCAGCAGCGCGCCCTCCAGTGGACCTAGGGGGACTGCCACCCCTACCTCATGTAGCTCGTCCCGCCGCGTATAGAAGACCAGGAGCTATCGCGCCGACAACCACGGAGCCTATTCAACAAATAAAAGGGCTGCCTATGAAGCTTACCGTGCAATCCTATTTGAACCACGTCAGTGAAGAAGAATTTCAGAGGTCCATCCAGGAGCTCCAGGAGTCACGCCGCCATTTCCTTCAGGCCCGACAGAATAACCCACCACGACCTAGAGAGGTGGAAGCTGAAATGGTAGTGCTTTCCAGTGACACCTCAGAAGGTCCCTCAGCCAGCGACTCGCCTGAGGGGACACCACAGTTGCAACCCCCTCAATTGAACCTACAAAGGCACCTTGTAAACACTACTGTAGCTACTGTCCCTATTCTTATTAATGACTTGGTGTTTGAGGATGGAATCATTGACACTGGCGCCACAAACACCATGATTTCACAGTCAGCCGCGCGACAATTGAACTTGATGGACCAGATTGAGCCTTCTCGCCTTAGATATTCTTGCGCAGATGGTAAAATGTCCACTCCTTGGGGTATCATCCGCAAGTTACCTGTGGGAGTGGAAGGTTTAGTAATTCCTATTGATGTATTTGTTAGTGGGGCCACTTCGTACGATGTACTCTTAGGAACTGATTGGTTAACTCAAGCCCACGCAGAAATAAGCTTTGCCAAGCAAGAGATGTCTTTCCGAATAGAACCACAAATCATGGGAAGGGTTCCCATCACTGTTATGCCTGCTAGCAAGAGTAGTAATCGATACTGTGTTGCTCGCCTCCCCGAGCTAGACCTTGGCGGTCCCGCGGGGCCTCCTGCGAGCCCTGGGGTACCGGACGTTAATATGAACGACGGAGATGACCTACCAGGAGAATTAGAGGAGGACATGGACCTTAATGCCGCAAGTGACGAAGAAATAGAGAGTACTGATCAATCTGAGGAAGAGTATTCGGGGGACGAGGAGGTCACCTCGTCCGAATCCGAAGTGGAGATCTTCAATGCCCTTGTTAGAGACGAGGGGGAGGAACTCATGTTTGCTGCACATTCCTACTTAACTGAGGACTGGATGTTAGAAGTTAATATTTTTAAAGAGATTGAAGCTCAGTGGGGTCCCTTTGACATCGACGCATGTTGTGACACCCAAGGCTACAACTCTCAACTTCCTTTGTATTGGTCTAGCGAAACCGACTGCTTAATGCAAAACTGGACCCACATGAGTGTATATTGCAACCCTCCTTTTTCTTTAATTAGTAACATAGTTGAACATTGCCTTGCATGCTTCACGGCGAGTCCCTTCACCACTAGTGCCGTACTTGTTCTCCCATGGTGGCCTTCTGCCCCTTGGTTTCCAACGGTTATTGAGCAACTCGAAATTATCAGGCAATTCCCTCCTGGAGTACAGTTGTTCACGGCTCCTGGAGAGGATCCGGCAGGTCCCCGGCTTCGTATTGGCCCAACTAGATGGCCTGTCATAATCGTGCGAATACCCACTTCACTTAGAAAGGAAGATCCTGGTATGCAGAGGTTGAGAGAGATTACAAATACTGAAAAGATGAAACAGGACCCCGATTCCGTGTTAAAAATCACCACCGGGATGCGAAAATTGGGTCCTAAGAGAGAAGAAGAGATTGAGAGATTAGTACAGGAGTATAAGGATGTATTTACCCCAGGTATAGTACAAGAAAGAACCACCTTAATGCACCACCGCATAGACACTGGGGATGCGGTCCCCATTAAAACACGCCCTTATCGCTTGTCCCGTTCGGAGGATCAGGTGATCGAGGAAGAAGTTCACAAAATGCTAGAGGCTGGAGTGATAGTGCCTTCCAGCTCTCCTTGGTCTAGTTCACCTGTGTTAGTAGGCAAGCCGGATGGCTCTGTCCGGTTTTGTATTGACTACCGTCCACTAAATGCAGTTACCAGACGTGACAACTACCCCATGCCTAGGATAGATGAGACCCTAGATTCCTTAGGTCAGGGGGTGGAATATTTGAGTAAGATTGATTGCAAGTCAGCCTTTTGGTTAATACCAGTAGCCCCAGAGGACCGTGCAAAGACCGCTTTTACTACCAAAGAAGGTTTATTCGAGTTTGTGTCAATGCCGTTCGGCTTGCGTAACGCCCCGGCTACGCTTCAGAGATTTGTTAACACTCTATTGCAAGACTTAATAGGCAAGTGTTGTGTCATTTATTTAGATGATTGTTTGGTATACAGCCGCACATTCGAGGACCACCTCACTCATTTGAAATTAGTGCTTGAACGCTTCCGTGCGGTGGGCTTTAGAGCCAACCCAGCCAAGTGTGAGTTATGTTGCAGTGAAGTGTTGTACTTAGGATACGTTATTACGCCTCAAGGCATAAAACCCAACCCTTTCAAGGTTGAGGCAGTTCTCAACGCAGCACCGCCGACGAACGTGACCGAAGTCAGGTCCTTTTTGGGACTTGCAAACTACTACAGGAGATTTCTGCACAACATGGCCGCCATATCTGCCCCATTGACGCGGCTTACGAAAAAGGGGATTGTTTTCAATTGGACTACTGACTGCCAAGCCGCCTTCGAAGCCATCAAGGCTATGCTAGTGGATGCACCGCTTCTACGATACCCCGACTTCAGCAAGAAATTCACCCTATACACTGATTGGCAGCCCGGAGCCGCCGCCGCTATTCTGGGCCAGGAGCTTGAGGATGGTGACCATGTGATCGCATACGCCAGCAAAACTCTACAAGGAGCAGAGCTCAACTACTCTCCAACGGATGGGGAGCTACTTGCCATAGTGTGGGCCGTGAAGCTATTCCGCCCCTACCTCTATGGAGTTCAATTTACTATAGTAACAGACCACAAAGCTTTAAAGTGGTTACTCACCACACGCAACTTGTCCGGCAAGCTAGCACGATACGCCATCGAACTGCAAGAATATGACTTTGACATCCAGCACCGCTCGGGGACCTTGCATGGGAATGTGGACTGCCTTTCTCGTCTACGCCTATTGCCGCCCCCTGAAGAAGACTACAGTGAAGAGCCGCCGCCGCCGCCGCTGCTAGAAGAAGAGAACATTGAGGAGAACCACATGCACTGCTGCTACACCATGACCCTTGACAAAGAGAATATGCCGCCCGTTGAGGACAGAATGGACTTGGACCAGCCCTACTTGCCGCCTACTCAAGACGCCACGCAACATGAAGAGATGATAGTACCACAACCTTTACGCCGACATTCGGAGACAAGGGTTGAACCCCCACCAATTCGAGACCTGCCGCTACCTCCGGAGACCTTATTTGGCCCTTCTGCCGCTCTGGCCAGCCAAGAACCTATGACTACACCGCGTACGCGTATCGACAGCCCGCCGCTTATGGAGGATGTACCGTGCCAAGTATGCACTGGAAGAGATGATGAGGAGACCATGCTACTGTGTGATCTCTGCAACCACGGATACCACATCGACTGTTTGGAGCCTGCACTGTCCCGGGTACCCAGGGGACCCTGGCTATGCCCTTTATGTGACCACATTGCAGATGCCGTCCCCTCTCGTGACATTGTGGACGATGAAGAAGTACTTGACTACCTAGCCGCCGACAAACGACACCAACCTGGGACAAGCCGCAAGGATGCTAAGCGCATAGCACGCCGGGCTCAGAACTACTACTTTGCCGCCGAAGAATTCCCTATTGAATGGAGGACCCGCAATTGGCCACTTGTAAGAAAGGCCACGAGAGGATTTGGCCCACGAACCGTACCATGGTACGAGGACAGACTTGACATTATTAAGGAGCTACACGATGACATGGGCCACTACGGAGTTAACCGCACAATTCATCTTATCAAGGAGCGCTTTTATTGGACGGATATGTCCCTCGACGTCAGACTATACATACAACATTGCCCTGGATGTCAGTTCAGGACCATTCAACTCACCAAACCAGTGGAGCTGACTCCCGTAGCCGTCACGGGGGTCTTTCATATGATTGGAGTGGACCTGACAGGACCCATGGATGCGCCCTCGGGGCGAGAGAAAGTGTACATAGCCACCGCCATAGACTACCTCACCAAATGGGTGGAGGCCAAGATTATCCCAAACAAAGAAGCATCGACTACCGCAAAGTTTTTCAAAGAAGAGATTCTGGCACGGCATGGATGCCCCCAGATTGTTATCACGGACAATGGCCAAGAATGGCAAGGAGAATTCCAAAATTTGATGGACCAATGCTTCATAGAAGTGAGAAAGACCAGCCCATATCATCCCCAAGCCAACGGCCTCGTTGAGAGGTTTCACGGTACATTAAAGGAGAAGCTCGGGCAAGCCGCCCTTGAAAGCCCTGGAGCATGGGACCGCAAGCTACCTGACATTCTTCTGGGGTACCGGACGAGTCCCCAGGGTTCCACCAAGCACAGCCCCTTCCGGTTGTTGTACGGAAGAGCAGCCACCCTACCTATCGACAATAAGACCTTACCAAGCACGACGCCAGACATGGCAGGCGGGGAAGGAAGTTGCCCCGTGGGAGACATCAAGAGGAGATAGCCGCCGCCCACACCAACATTTTGCGCGCCCAGGAGCGCCAGAAAAGAGAATACGCTCAGAAACTGAAGCCCACCAAGCGTGGACGTGAAATTGAAGAAGGGCTACGTAACCTACAGCCTGGAGACTTAATAGCCGTCAAAAATCGGAAAAAGCACGAGTTGGCGCCACCATTTGTGGGCCCCTTCATCTTCAAGGAGTACTACGACGACAGCACGCTTGTTATCCAAAATTCTAAAGGAAAGACCTGGAAAGAATCAATACACACCGTTGGGAAGTACCATCCCAGCCACCACTGAAGCAAGCAATGGAGGAAAAGCAGCGAGCGTCCACCACGGAAATCCAACCTCGTGTACGAACCACTGCTCCTTGTGGAGCCTAACCTTTTTAGCGAACGCTGGAGGACCAATCAACGCACGAAACGCTACTCCCAGCCAACCAATCAAGCGGAGCTTACTTGAAGTACCGGCGGACCGGTACCGGATGAAACTTTTACTACCAAAAAAAAAAAAAAAGCTAACGGAACCTAGCCCGGCCAAGTCCACGGTCGTGACTTGTTAGCTCTCCCCTGGAACGGGCCAGTTTAAACCTTAAAATGAGTTCATTAAACGCTGTTCATATTATACAAAAGCAATCTAACCACACTGAATACTCAGCCCGCATGACGCGAACCCAGCACGCCGAGAATGCGGCATTAAGGGAGGAGAACAAAGTACTAGAGACAGAATTAAAAACAGCCAAAGAGAGCATTCAAAATTTGGTACTCACGGTTCAAGACTTGCACGAGCAGAGGAACGAACCGGTGCTGCCCCCGATTCTTTTCAATTACGATCCACACATGATCCACCAGCTTGGTGTCTCCGTGGAGACCAGCAAGGCCGCTAAGGAGGAAGCAGAGAGTAAGCTTAAGGAAGAAGAGGAAAGAAACGCCCGCGCCCGGGCAGACCAAGGTAAAAGGCAAAGGTTCCGCATTAGTGTGCACCACGGCTTTGTCAGCTCCGAATAAAGTCCAAGCTAATGGATCTGATAATTGACTTAAAATAGTTTTTGGAACAGAGAATATCATCAAGGAGCTTCACCGTACCATCAACCGGCTTGAACGTGAGAACGAGGCTGCCCGTGATCGGCATGCTCATCTCCACCACCTCACCCGTCATTTCATTCTGGGGAAGCTGAAGGAGATCTCCGACCACGTTTCGGAAAGCGAGGGCTCTCCAACTACGCCCAGCGCGCTGCACCGCCCCCTGGGGTACAACCCCCGCGACCCCCGCATGGGCAAGACCGTCCCTTACCCTACACGGAGTGTATTGGCTGAGCCGCTTGTACCGTACTCCATTACGGAGTCCGAATCTGTCAAATATTCTGATTTGGTAAAAGTTGATGGGCTCTTCTCGTCTGACTCCACCTCTGATGTGGAGATTTGAGTGATTGGTTGGGATGTCCGCGGTACAAACAAAACACCATTGTAGCAACAGCACCATGTATGTCCAAATGCAAATTATTTGCGAAAAACTTGGTTCAATATGACTTAACGGATGTTCCTTGGGCAAAATCTTGACTAGTCCGATGACAATGTACCTTATGTTGAAGCACCTGTACCTTATGTTTGGTAGTCTTGTGTCACTACTCTAGAAAGTCGTTCCAGACTTTCTCTCCTTTTAGGGGGGGGGAAAGAATGCCACATATGTCGTGTACTGGAGTGTGACCGTGTATATTGGTGGCCATCCGAATGATTTAAGTGATAATGTGTATATTTGGCGTAACCACAAAAGTGACTGGTATACGACCCTCAATCGGACTTGTACAGCTTTTATTATGGCTCTTATTTGACAATTCATAAAGTCGTGGAAAAATGGCGCTTGTCTTTACCCTTTTGTACCTGGGTTGGGGTATTTATCCCTGATTTAGGTCCTGAGGGCCAAATTGTGTATTCGGGTGACTTCATTCGAAGCAACGGTTGAAACTGAATGTTCGTGGAAACTTCGCTACTCGGTAGGTGCCATGCAGTCGGGCACCAGGAAATTTGTCTTTCAGCCGTCCGTTGATCAGTGAGTTGGCGACGCCTTAACCGCTCCTGATCAGGTGATGGGATGTGTTAATACGGCTGTCCGTATTACGAGAGGGGAGTGTATATTAGGGGCTCAGCCTCCGGCCCACAAGTTTACAGTTGTTTCCAAGTTTCCAACGTGCATGTAAGACTCTCGCACCAAGAACTGAACTCTGTCCGCGGCCCCCGGCGAATAGGGATGGTATTTGTTTGACCTGTTATTTGAATCGTAATTGTGACACTGCCCTTGCAGTATTATTGTGCTTTTGTGACACCACTGTCTTGCCGAGTTAGGCCATTGATCGTCCCGGTGATAACCGTTAACTTGCATTGTAACACGTGAAATTGTATTTATTGTGAAAGAATATTCATAGAATTGACTTGTCATAGTAGAAATTCTGTGGGAACATTAAAATATCAAAGTAATTTAGTCGTTATACAGACCCCCTCCGCGGGAATACCAACCACGCCACGAGATCAAACACACACCACCTTTCGACTCCACAGAAACCTCAAAATACTCATATTCTAGGTACTCACAACCGCAGAGCAATATCTGAACAATAGCCGCGACGTAGCCGTAAGCCGCCTAAACGCTGATCCGCAAGACCCCGACGGACTTCAAGAAAACACAATAGGAAGAAAACACACATCCTGGAGAACAAAATCCTTTTGATAAAACCGTTAGTAAACTAATAACACTTAAACCACCAGACCCAGCACGAGTCCAGCCCCGCAGCTCGGAGCCGAACGAGCCTGAAAGCCATCGGAGCCAACCTCCGGTTATCGTCCGAAAGACCGGTCGCAGGACCGAGAGCAGTCCAGTAAGTCCCTCTAACAGCTAGGTCTCAGGGCCGTAATCCCTGGGTGGCGATCCTGTCTAGACGTACCTTTAACAGTAATTGACCGCAGCAGTACAACCCCGATTCAAAACCCTGATAATATTCAGCCATTTAAACACGAAAAAAATTTGGATACCGTTGGGCACGGGTACCCTATAAAGAATGCCACACTGGCACATATGCAGATAGTGAATAAGAAACTCCAAACCCCACCACCTAAAAATAACACCTTTAACCAGAAGTCCTCTCCTGGTCAAGGTTACAACCTTAAGTATAAGGCACCAAATTCCCCTACTTCAAATGCTGTAGAGAAAGGTGCTAATCAAGGTGGTGGTGGGCAGAGTGGTAAAACAGCCTTCCAACAGATAGGGAGGCCTTTACCATTTTGCAGGTACTGCAAGCAGGATGGACACAGCATAGAGACCTGCCCAAAGTTGGAGGGGAAGAGAGTTAGCTTTGCTTCTCCACCAAAGCAGAGCCACTGCACACAGCTATATACAGTTTGCTCTGAACCCTCTATTTCTGGTTGGCTGATAGATTCTGGTTCAACAGATCATATTTCCCCTGACTGTGAGAATATGATGAATTATCTCAAGTATGATAAACCAGATATCCTGATAGTAGCAAATGGTGGTAGGGAGGAAATCATTGGTGAGGGTACTGTGCAGGTCTTCCTGGAAACAGGAAACTCTCTTTACCTGTACAATGTTAAACATGTACCCTCAGCTAAAAAGCGTTTATTGTCTGTAGGGAAGGCCTATCATGATGGGTTAGATGTTCATATAAATGGCATTCACTGTCACCTTACAGATTCAAATGGTGATCTTGTGGGCATTGCTGAACATGTATACCCTTATCAGTGGCTCACAGACCTTTCTATACAAAACAGTGTTCCCCTACCAGTGTCAAATGAAAAGACACAGTGCAACCTTACAAAGGTGGATGTAGATCTGGTAAACATATGGCATCAGCGTTTTGGTCATCTCTCTGCTCAAAACTTGCAAAGGTTGAGCAGGAAGAAAATGGTAGAAGGCTTAAAACTCCCATCAGGTGACCTATCCAAGTGCATTGGTCATCAAGGTACTTGCGATGCCTGTATGCATGGGAGGCAGACAGCCTCACCATTTAAATCAACCCAAAATACTTGTTCAAAACCTCTTGAAGTCATTCACATGGACCTTATGGGCCCCATAGATCCTGAAACTCCTGAAGGATACAAGTATGCCCTTGTCATTTTGGATGAGTTCACAGAGTACTCATTTGTTGTTCTGATTAAATCTAAGAGTGATGCAGCAAAAGAAGCTACATACATTCTCACAGCTTTGCAAAACCAGCAAGACTGTAAAGTACAATTTATCAGAACAGATAATGGTACTGAGTTCAATGGGTTGTTCAAATTCTGTAGGGAGCATGGGGCAGTTCACCAGAAGACTGCCCCATATGCACATCAGCAGAATGGGAAAATAGAGAGGCTCAACCGTACGCTACAGGAGAAAGCAAGGTGTTTGCTAGCTGCCTCAGGTTTATCATCTGAAAACTGGGGTGAAGCTCTTCTTACTTCAAATTATGTTAGAAATATGTCTCCTGTTAAGCACTTGAGCAAAACCCCATTTGAAATGATGCATGGAAAGGCTCCCAATGTTTCACATCTCAGAATCTTTGGCTCCAAATGTTTTCTCCTTCTTCCTAAGTCAAAGAGGGGAGGGAAATTTGAGCCTGTCAGTGCTGAGGGTATCTTTGTAGGTTATGATGGCCTTAGCAAGAACTACAAAGTTCTTGTTGATGGAAAGATTGATGTTTACTGCAGAGAATATGTCAAATTCTCTGAACATGCTGTTCATGATCTGCCTGAAGCACTGGCTGAAGACGATGAGGATGACACTTGCCCATCACTAGTGAGTGTCTCTGATTCTGACTCAGAAGATGGTCATTCTGATGATGGTGATACCACTGAGCAAATGCCTGATGTCTCTTTTGCATTAGATATCCCAGAAATTAGCTTAGAGCTAGATCAGGGTACTACACTAGTTAGTGCTGGAGAGCAAACGGGAAAGGATCAGGACCACTTTGGTCTTAATCCTAGTGGGACTAAGCATGGTAAAAGTGCAGCCGCGGGAAGTACGGACGCTTTAGGTCCAGAACCCTGTTACACAAGTGCTGCAAGTCCGCGCCCACTTAAGGGTGTTCCACAAGCGACTATCCATGAAATAAGTGGGGGGAGTGTCCCAGACCCCCAATTAGAACCTGGAGTAGACCAGGATGTGGTCCCTAAGCCTCCAGCAGGTGGTTTCAGCAGTAAGTATCCAGTTAGGAATAGGAAAAATGCAGAAACACATCCCTGGTGGTCTGGTGCACACACTACAGAAACCCAAACCTCTTTCCTTGGATATGTTCAAGTCCAAAAAGACACAATATATGTTGAACCTGTCACTTACTTTCAAGCTATCAACTCCCCTGAAGCTGAAAAATGGTTGGATGCCATGAAAGATGAAATGCAGTCTCTCTCTGCTCTTGGCACGTGGACATATGTGGAAGTTTCAGATGCACAACGCAAAAAGGCCCTCCCTGTCAAATGGGTCTACAAAATAAAGCTCACTGAAACAGGGGAGGTGGATAGATTTAAAGCAAGACTGGTAGCCAAGGGTTTCAAACAGATATATGGCATAGATTACACTGAAGTCTATGCCCCTGTGTCTAAACATACCACACTAAGGTACCTGTTGGCGAAGGCTGTGAACAGGGACATGCATGTGCATCAGATGGATGTCAGCACAGCCTTCCTACATGGGAAATTAGCAGAGGAAATTTATGTGCAGCAACCAGAGGGTTTTCATGTAGGTGGACCCAATACTGTTTGCAAGCTGCACAAGGCCCTCTATGGGCTCAAGCAGGCGCCCAAGGCTTGGTATGACACTATCAGTCATGTCCTTGTGAGTTCAGGTTTTACTATCTCAGATGCTGATCCATCCCTATTCATCCTGAACAAGTCAGAGGGGTCTGTAGTCTATCTTCTGCTGTATGTTGATGACATACTATTACTTTCACAGAGCATGTCTGTCATAACAGAAGTCAAATCACTTTTGTCCAGTCATTTCAGCATAAAGGACTTAGGGGAGGCAAAACACTTTCTAGGCATGCAAATAAAACAAGAGAGAGATGCAAAAGGTGCTTTGTTGTCAATTACACTCTCAAATGAGAAATTGATCAGTGACATGCTTGAGAGTTTCGATTTAAAAGGAGACAAGCCCAAATCTACTCCCCTCGATAGATCAATGAAACTCAAAAAGGGAGAAGGCAAACCACTTCCCCAAAACAACAGATATAGGGAACTGGTTGGGGGTGTTCTTACTTGTCAAACACTACCAGACCAGACATTTCCTACTCTGCTTCTCTCCTAGCAAGATTCTCAAACTCCCCGACTTCTATTCACTGGGGGGCTGGGATTCATCTGCTCCAGTATCTGTCAGGGACCAAGGAGTTAGGTCTCAAATGGGAAAGGAGCAAGGGAGGGATCATTGGATATGTTGATTCAGACTTTGCAGGGGATCTGGATGGGTACAGATCCACCTCTGGTTTTATCTTCCTGTCTGATGGCACGGCTATCTCTTGGGGTAGCAAACTCCAAAAGCTGGCTGCCCTGTCAACTGTTGAGGCTGAATTCATAGCAATGAGCACTGGTGTCCAGGAGGCACTTTGGCTGTCCAAGTTGGTGCAGGATGTTGGAGAGGATCTGGGAGCTGCAGTCATACTCTCAGATAATACTGGAGCCCTGGCCAACATTAGAGGCATACCCATTTCACCTAGGACGAAGCACATTGGAGTCCGCTATCACAGAGTCAGGGGTGAAGTGGTCAAGGGGAACATTAATCCTCAATACATCCACACATCAGAAAATGTTGCTGATATGTTCACCAAAATTCTACCAAAAGCCTCATTTGTTAAGTTCAGGGAGATGGCAGGAATGAAATGATTTTTTTTTTTGGTGCTTTTGACTATCAAGATAAATCAGACACCCTGCGCATCAACAGATACTCCCCACCATAAACCCACCTTGAAGAAGGGGGAGATGACACCGCACCCAATAAAAAAGAGGGGGGGTCATTTGGTGGCTGGATGTCAAGGGGTTTGTGGCTGACACGGTTTGGAGCACCGAGCCATGGCAACATCTGATGATTTTCTTGATGCTCATTAGCCTTAAAATGTTACCAGTTTAATGAATTGCATAAAAGTTTCATACTTCACATGAGGGGAGGTGTTGGCAAAGACATCTTTTATTGGACATATAATGTCTTAGCATAAGTTGCATGTTCGTATGAACCTTAGTTTATGGCCCTACAATAATGAACAGTTATCTTACTTTGCAAAAATTGGGTCTTTCCGTAAAATCCGGAGGTTCTTAGAGATACGGATGTTTTAGGACGACAACGGATGTTTCGGACTCTTGTTGATTCGGTCGATTTCGAAGTACGAGTCGATCGGCCACGTACAATAAACAATTGGCTGCAAAGTGTACTTGTTTTTAAGTACGATCGGTTATTTTGCGAATGAGTCGACGAGGCCGATCGACAAGGCGTAGAAGTATTTCTGTCCGTAAGTGTCGACGGAGCTGATCGACTGGGCCGATCGACGCGGCATATAGCATTCTGGCAAGTAGTATTCTGTCAATAGGAATCTGTTTTGCACGGAACAACGATTCTAGGTGGATAAAGGGGTAGAGACAGAGTCGTATCCTCAGACATTCGATTGCTGTCTCCGGTGCCTCAAGTCGGACCTCCTACTTGTGCGTTGTTAAGTAGGCACGGACATATACAAGTCAAGGACTGGTTAGCAACTGATTGATAGACACCCGGAGTGCCACTATAGTTCCAACCAAGTGCCTTCCCTATCCGTGCTTGCCCCATATGCCTCCTTTCTACAAACGTGTCTGTAACTTGCGTTATGATAGTCTTCGTTCAAATGCATGTATTGCCTGGCAGAACTCAGGGTTCTGCCTCTCTTTCCTAATTGGTATTGTCTTCATACGGAGACTTGCCATTATTACTCCTCTGAGGGAAAGGCATAAAATTAATTAACACAACACTCATGCAAAATGTCTCTAACAATCCTGGCAGATCCTGCCCATGGATTATCTGAGCTCTGCCTTGTGGCAGATGGCAGATTATCAAAGAATGCAACCTTGCCTCTGGATCTCATCTGACCCACTACTCTCCGTGCTTCCTGACTCCCGCTCTCATCTTCTCTCACAGCAGCAGCAGTTATCATCTCTTCATGTTCACATACCATCTCAGAATGGTCCACTGCGTCATGCACATTGCTAACTCGAAGTCGAGTTTCACGATCAGATTCACATTTTGCATTAACAAGCCTCCCTACAGCCTCATCACGTACATGCATAGCAACAGCATTGTCATCGCTACACTGATCAACAGCACTTGAATCACCCTCCACTGCAGAGTCAGTGTCAACTCCAGTACCCCTCCCAGTACATTCTGCTTCTCCTGCTTCCCCTACGTCTCCTGCTTCCCCTGGTTCCCTGGACGTTGTAATCCCCCCTTCTTCTGTACTGATGTCATCATGTACAGTGACGGTGGTAGGAGCTTCATCAGCAGCTTCGATCCCAGCCTGCTCTGTGATGTCACCAGACTTGGGTTGCTGTTTACGAGCATTTCGTTGCTGCAGACGCTCTGCACGTGTCAAAGCTCCAGGCTGCAGCTGGAAACGTGCCGTACCACCAGGCCAGGGGAATGCGCCCGGGGTGCGTGAAGTTGGAGACTTGGCCAGTGGTACTGCCATGAGTCTCAGTCGGGCTATGGTGCGAATCCCTCCACTGGTGGTTGGTGCAGAGGTCCCATGCCTGGTAGCAGCATGCATGCGCCTGGGCACCTCACTGACTCCAGGTGATTGGCTTGAGGATGCTGGACGAGGCGCTGTAGAGCCAGGAGACGCCACTGGGGATGACGCGGCGGGGGCGCAGGGTGCAGTGAGGTTGGAGTGCCTAGTGCGCGCAGGGGGTGCACAAGGTGCGCGGGGTGCAGTGGGGTCTGGATGCAGTCGGGCAGTTTGAGGGCGAGCTGGGGAGGGTTCATCGTCCTCGCTACTGTTGTCCTCCATGGGAATTGTTGCCTCAGTGGATGCAGGGGTCTCCAATTCCACAGGATTCAGGTCCTGGTCCAGGCTGGGTCCCGGTTGAGGTGAGGCTGGGTCCGGATCCAGGCTAGATCCAGGCTGGGTTGCAGATACAGGACCGGGCCCAGCAGCTTGCAGCCCAATGGCAGACGCACCACTCTGGCTCTCCACAAAATGTACACTCGGAGACACCACTGTCCTACCAGGCAGTCGGACCTTGTACCCCTTGGTGTGTGGACAGTATCCCACAAACATACCTGCCTCAGACTGTGCACCCAAAGATGACACCTGGTGTTTGGCATGTTTCACGTATGCCAAACAGCCCCACTTGCGCAAATGGGACAGATCAGGGACAGAGCCAGTGAACATTTCAAATGGGGTTTTCTCCTGACCAGAGACTGGCATCACATTATGTAAATATGCAGCAGTAAGCATTGCATCCACCCAAAGACTCTCATCTGCCTGAACACCCAACAGCAATGTTCTGGCCTTCTCTTTCAATGTTCGATTCATTCTCTCAGCAACTCCATTCTGCTGTGGAGTATACGCGGCAGAGGTCTCAGTGTGAATGCCATTCTCTGTACAGAACCCATGAAACGTTTTATTCAAGAACTCTGTGCCCCTGTCAGTCCTAACCGCCTTAACCTTGGATTCTGTCTGTCTCTCCCAGTATGTAATAGTGTCTGTCAAATGAGATGCAATGGTAGCCTTGCTAGTGACTGGTAACACTGAAACGAAATTAGACAACTCATCCACTACTGTGACAGAAAACTTTTCCCCTTCAACGCCAGGAGTTGACATGGCACCAACCGTATCCGCATGTATTCGATGCAGTACTCGAGGCGGCTCATGTGAACTTGGCTTGAAAGATGGTTTACACTGCTTTCCCCGAACACAAGGGTCACAGTGAGTATCGCACTTTGAACAAGGAAGAAGGGACACAGGTATCCCAGTACACAACTCCTCCCTGCTCAAACGCTCTGTGGCTGTCTTCCCAGGATGCCCTAACCTCTCATGCCAAAGTTTTCGCAACTTGCAGTTATGTGCAGGTTTGTGCGCAGCATGATGTGCAGACATAGGGTTCACACACACTTGACAAGCCACCTGATATTTGGTGGGATAAATTCCCCTCAGAACATACAACCCATATCTTTCTACAATGCTGCACTCCCAACCCATGGGTCCCACCAGACTGCTGTAGGTCCCATTCTCACGTGGAACAAATTGAATACCATCCCTTACCCCAGCTGATACAGACAAGAGATTTGTGCTGGCCTGTGGAACACATTGTACATTATGGAGCCACAGTAACTGCCCTTCTGCATTCACCAGACACACACTCCCAGTAGCAATGATGGAACCATGAGACTCTGATGTAGCCAACTGCAGTTGACGTGGTTCTGTGTACACTGTGGGGTTCTGCAATACACCAAAGTCATTAACCAGGTGGACAGTAGCTGTAACGATCCGAGCGAAAGGGGTCCGTTAGGGAGCCGATCGGCATCGAGCCGATAGCGCGTGATCGGAGAGCGGGGTACGATGACCTCATTACGTAATCTGGCCAGCTTGGCTGGCGGGGTGCTATCAGACGGGTCGCACCTGTGTGAGGTCATTCTCACACGAACTTGAGATCGGCACAAGATATTACATCTTTGGTATCGGCGAGAATTCTAAAACCTGGGGTTTTCGATTTCTCGTGTATCTTGTGTGTTTTACGGACCTGGGGTCCGTGGTCGTAAACCTGGGGTTTGCGATGGCACTCCGGACACTTGTCGAAGTGCCGCAGGGGTTGCGAAATACATTTGTAACCGTGCCTCCTACGAGGAGGTGTGCTATTGGGACGGTTTGGGACGACTCGTGGCCCACTTGGGCCAGGAAAAATCCCCGAGTCCCGGACCTTTCGAACGGCTTGAGCTACGAAAATTGTCGCGCTTTCACGAAACAGAAGCTCGTAGAGATCCAAGCACTTCCTAGTGCCGAGATCGCTACGCAGCAACTGGTTCGTGAAATCGGTGATTATTTCGAGAAGCTTGAGCCGGTCGAGGTTCACTTAGCGAAGCTGTCGACGCAACTGCACCTGCAGGTAACTGGAGAGGGCGGCTTTAAGCCGGGTTTCGACTCGGTGGCGCATTTTGCCGAAATGCAGAGGCTCGCGACGGCGAAACTGGAATATGAAACGAGAGTTTGGCAGTTGTACTTCATCGCTGCCGAGCTCGATACGGATTCTTCCGTGGGTCGTACGGAGGACCGCGTGGATATGCTCGAGGCCGAAGTGGCAGTGCTCACTCAGCGTGTTGCCGGTAAGCACCCCACTTCTGGTCTGTCCCCTGACGTGTTGAACTCTGATTTCAATGCGAGACGAACAACGGAACCGTCACGTGGGCCCTTTCGGCGCCCACCGGCCCCGTTATTCAATGGAGAAAAGGAGGGGACGGATATCATCACTTGGTTCGGTCAATTTGATGACTACTCGTCTATTTTGGGCCTTCGTGATGATGAATTAGTGTCCCACGCGTCCCTTTGCCTTACTGGTCGAGCCGCTAAGGAATGGGCGCTCCTAAAAAGGTCTCTTTCTGTTCAAGGAAAGGACGTGAAGGACTTTGCCATTTTCAAGACTTCTCTTCTCGCTCATTTTGTTGAAGTGGAAGTAGAAAATACTGTGCGTCCACGGTTGGCGCGATTGAGGCAGACTAAGTCCGTGGCAGCTTACCATGCTATGTTTCGTGCTATCATGGTTGAAGCTGTCAAGTATCCTATCTCGGGCCCTGAAGCTTGTGCCTACTTTAGGGCGGGGTTAAAACCAAACATTTTGGAGGTTTTAACAAGAGATTCACTCGTTCGTAACGAGCTTGGTAACCTTGACATTGTTGTTCAAGCTGCCAAGGAAGCTGAATCCTTCTTGCGTATGTTGCCGGGTGCAGCGAGCGAGAAGGAGACTCAGGAGCTGAAGGCCTTGATCAAGGGCAAGCGCCTTGCAGATGGGGATGCTGTTCCACCCCCCAAGCGCGCTGCCTTTGGGAAGCCCTCGGGCTCCACGAGTGGATCTGGTGCTGGGCCTTCGGGCACGCAGCCCAATGCGTATGCCGCGAGGATGAAGCGCGAAGGCCGCTGCTACAAGTGCGGGGAACTGGGCCACACGGCTAAGTTCTGCAAGAAGCCGGATGCCCACGACAAGGGTAAGGGCAAGGGACCTGCTTCCTGAAGGTATGGGCCTTCAGACCAAGTGGGGGCTGATGTAAGTCCAATGCAGATTATAGCTAATGCTTTCCACCCAGATGCTGAGGTGCAAAAGCTGACTATGATTTTTGATGGCCAGGTGCAAGGGGTGCACTGCCAGGTATTGGCTGACTCTGGAGCTAGCTGCAACATCATCAGCGCAGCGCTCGCGGATAGACTTGGTCTACAAATAGAGTCACCACCGGAGAAGGCAGTGTTGCAAATGGCCAATGGCATGGAAGTTGATCATCTTGGGCATGTTACAATCTCTGCGACGATCCAGGGTTACCGTTTTGCTGCTGTAACTTGTACAGTGATGCATGTTCACTCCTGTGAGTGGGATGTGTTGTTAGGGCAGCAATGGTTGACCAGAGCTCGTGCTAGTGTGAACTTCGATGACAAATGTGTCACTGGGTACACTATGAAGGGTAAGCCCTTTCGGTTACGATGTAAGGACAACATCGCCATGACTGACTCTGATTGTACAGATGTAAAGAAGTTAGTCATAACGATGGTACAGGCCAAGCGTCTTGCGCGCGCGGGGTGTAAAACGTTCTTCTCATCTGTAACGCAATTGCTGTCTTCTGAAGCATCGCTTGTGGAAGTACCTGTGAGTGTGCACTCTTTGTTACAAGAGTTTGCAGATGTCTTCCCTGAAGACGTGCCAGGGTTGCCCCCTGACCGTCCAGGGTTTCTCACACAATCCCTCTGATTGGTCCACACGCGAAGCCTCCATCTCGACCCTTCTACCGACTGTCTCGTTCGGAGGTGATGGAAGCTGAAAGACAGGTGAAGCTGCTCCTGGAGAAGAAGTTCATAGAACCTTCAACTTCTCCTTACGGTGCACCTATCCTGTTTGTCCAGAAGAAGGACGGTGGTTTGCGGATGGTTATTGACTATCGCGCACTTAACAAACTCACCGTCAAGAACAAGTACCCAATGCCACGCATTGATGATGCACTGGATCAGCTTCAAGGTGCAACCTTGTTTACAAGTCTGGACTTGACATCAGGGTACCATCAGATCCGGATATCCGACGAGGATGTACCTAAGACTGCCTTTCGTACACCCGACGGATTGTTTCACTGGCGTGTCTTGCCGTTCGGATTGACGAACGCGCCGGCAACTTTTCAGACGGCAATGAATACAATATTCCGGCCGTATCTGCATAAGTTTGTCCTGGTGTATTTAGATGACATCCTCATCTACAGTAAGACACCAGAGGAGCATTGCCAGCATTTGCAGCAAGTGTTGGAGCTTCTTCGAGAGCATCAGCTCTATGCAAATATGAAGAAGTGCTCCTTCGCTAAGTCTGAGGTGGCTTACTTAGGCCATATTGTCTCTTCTGAGGGCGTGAAGGTTGACCCACGCAAGACTGCTGCAGTCTACAATTGGCCTAAGCCCACGTGCTTAACGGAGTTGCGATCCTTTCTTGGATTGGCAACATACTTCCGTAAGTTCATTAAGGACTTTGCAAGGCTGGCCATGCCCCTGCATGGCATGACTCGCAAGGGTGTCCTTTGGGACTGGAAGAGCTCGTGTCAGCAAGCCTTTGATGCTATTAAGCAGGCTTTGACTCAAGCTCCGTGCTTAGCTTTCCCGGATTTCACTAAGCCGTTTGAGGTGCACACGGATGCCTCCTTGGCAGGTCTAGGGGCCGTCTTATATCAAGAGGGCCGCCCCATTGCCTTTGAGAGTCGTCGCCTCACACCGGCAGAAATCAATTATCCTACTGGGGAGCAAGAGCTGCTAGCAGTGGTTCACGCCTTAACGGTGTGGCGCTGTTATCTTGAAGGTGGGCCGGAGTTCCGCGTGGTCACTGACCACAAGGCTATTACCTACCTTGATACTGTGGCACAGTTGAGCCGCCGCCAGACACGTTGGGCAGAGTTTCTCTCCCGGTTCCATTTCACATGGGAACATATGGCGGGTGCCTCAAATGTGGTTGCCGATGCGCTGAGCCGCACGCCGGTGGGATATTCACCTCCAAACTCATTGGTGAACACTGTGGTGGTTCGTTCCACTCGTTCATACGTTTCGGAGGGTCCCCCTTGTCTTCCAAATCGCTCCCTTCGGGATGTCATTTGCGCCGTTACCCGGGCACAGGGTACTCCCTTGGCTGCAGAGGCTCGTGGTATGGGACACGAGTCTAGGCCTCCTTCAGGTGGGGGAGAGGGCATGACGTGGAAGGACAAGTTTGACGTGGAAGGACAAGTTTGTGCGTGGTTATCAGGAAGACCTTTGGTTCAAGGAACCTAGCAATGTGGCGCCTCTGGTCGCACACGACGGCTTCCTGTTACACGAAGGAAAGATTGTTGTGCCGCATGCATTTGGGCTTAGATCCCACCTTATGGAAGAAATGCATGATAGCCCGTATGCTGGACACCAAGGTGTGAACAAAACCCTGAAGTTGGTTGCCCGCCATTATTGGTGGCCGACGATGACACAGGATGTGACGCAGTATGTGACTCACTGTCACCTCTGCCAGAAGAACAAGGCGAGACATGCAAAGCCTTCGGGGCTGTTGCATCCCCTTGAGCTTCCGCATAAACCGTGGGACACGGTGACCATGGACTTCATCACCCAGTTGCCTCGCACCAGGGATGGGCATGATGCCATACTGGTTGTGGTGGACAAGCTGTCGAAGATGGTTCACTTGGTGTCTACGCAGACCACGGCGACTGCTGAGCAGACAGCGAAGCTGTTTGTGGATCATATCTGGAAGCTCCACGGAGTGCCTAGAAAAGTGGTGTCTGACAGGGATCCCCTGTTCAAGAGCCACTTCACTCGAGCCTTGTGTCGGATGCTTGGGACCAAGCAGGCCATGTCCACGGCGTATCATCCTCAGACGGATGGGCAGACAGAGCGTGTGAACCGTGTTCTTGAGGACATGCTCCGCATGTATGTGTCTAAGTCACAGACTGACTGGGACGAGAAGCTGTCGTGTGCTGAGTTTGCTATCAACAATGCAGAGCACTCCAGCACAGGCTTCACGCCGTTCATGTTGAACTATGGTCATCACCCGTACCTACCAGTATCGGTGCTGCCAGAGTTCAGGGTCCCGGCTGCCTCGAGCTTTGTCCAACGCATTCAGCGACTAGTGGCAGAAGCTCGGCGCACACATCGCATTGCGACGGAACGCCAGGCACGTTACGCTAACACGAAGCGTAAGGATGTCACGTTCGCTCCAGGAGATTGGGTCCTGTTGTCGGCTAAGAACCTGCGGTTCAAAGAGGGCACACCGAAGCTGTTGCCTAGGTGGGTCGGGCCGTTCCAGGTTGCCAAGTCTGTAGGGGGCAACTCCTATGAGTTGATCCTCCCGGCACGCTGGAGGATACATGACGTGTTCCATGTATCACGGCTGGAACGATACCGCCGAGATGGCACAGTCCAACCACCACCACCTGCAGAGGTGCTGAAGGGGGAGGACGAGTACGAGGTTGAGAAAATTCTCGGCCACCGGAAGGCTCGCCGTTTGCATGAGTTCCTGGTTCGGTGGGTGGGATACTCCCCTGAACATGACACGTGGGAATCAGAGGCGAACTTGCGGAACGCCCCTGCAGCGTTGAAGGAGTATTGGGCACGGGTCAAGACGGGCTAGGACCCAGGAGACACACAAATGGCCTTGAGTCGGGCTGTTGTCACTTCGGGGGTCGTGGCATTCGATCCACATGTCCAGTCGACGGGACATCCCTCGTTAGCGGCGAAGTGGTTGCATTGTTCAACATGTCGTCCTACTCAATAGCTCCTCCCTGTCCCTGGCTATGCCAATGGAAGGGCCCTAGTCCGTTCACTGCGGACTTAGTAGCACCTCAGATAGTCTCAAGGGCATGGTGCACCCCGGGTCCTGGACTCGGTGTCTGAGAGTCTCTGCTGATGGTGGGTTGTGACTCTAGAGTAACCATGTACTCTAAGCGCTATGGTGATGGTCAGTGAAACCCCCCAATAGCTTGATTAGCCAGATGGATTTCTGGTGACGGAGGTTGTACTTCCGGGAGTGCTCCGCGGGCAGTCCAAATGAGCATGGGTGTGGATTGTCGTTACCACTAGTCTGCCGGGACTAGGGTGGCGGGTGGCTGGGCAAGAGGTATGGGACTCTTGTCTGTAGGGCTCCCTGCGAAGGTGGCTGGTCGGGCCGTGTTACACGCTTGACTGTAGTGCTTCCTGTGTGGGAGTGCATCCCCCTCAATCCGAGACGGCTTGAGCCTAGGTGGGGGAGGGTGTAACGATCCGAGCGAAAGGGGTCCGTTAGGGAGCCGATCGGCATCGAGCCGATAGCGCGTGATCGGAGAGCGGGGTACGATGACCTCATTACGTAATCTGGCCAGCTTGGCTGGCGGGGTGCTATCAGACGGGTCGCACCTGTGTGAGGTCATTCTCACACGAACTTGAGATCGGCACAAGATATTACAGTAGCCCCAGAGTCCACAAGCCATTCCTCGCACGAGTGCCCTATCCCACCACTTTGTAATACATTAAACGTCACACTGGGCAGTGAGATAGGAACGGCTTCTGCGTTTTTAGGACATGGAACATGGGTACTGTTGGATGCAGAGGGAACACTTGGCAGTGAATGCTTACTTCTGTCGCCAGCTTGCTCCTCTCCAGTACCCTTTTTCCATTTTGTGCACTCCTTGCTGATGTGTCCACGGCTCCCACACTCCCAGCACCTGACTTTTCGTGACCTCTTTCTGTCTTGCTCTGACTGGTCTGCCTCAGGGTCCTGGGACTTTGGGAGGACTGCCGCTGCCTTGGGAAGAGGTCGAGGGAGCTGGTCATTGAAGCCAGCACCATAGGCATGGCTCTGCATGATTTTTACCACATCTTCTGAGGAGCGCCCGCAACAATGCCCATAGAGTGCTCCTTTGAACTGTGCTAGCTCAGTGGGGAGACAATCCACAATAGCATTAGTGACATCTTCGGGGTCAATGGAGTGGGAGTTGTCCAGGAGGTTCTGGAAAAGTATGAATTTTTTCATGACAAATGTCTCGAACGTCTCCTCCCTGGTCATGTGCTCTGTTTTGAGTGTGTGTAGCCACTGGCGGTTAAGAGACTTGTTGTGTCCTCCAGTGAACTTATTGGCTATGTATAACAGGGCATCAAAGGCAGAGGGCTTCATTGTCAACATAGGACTCCACTCCACTGGGACACTGCCAGTGATCAGCATCATGGCAGCAGCATTTGCTCTCGTGAAAGGAAGGGGTTTCTGAAAGGCCTCCGTGCACTCCTTGTGGATAGCTGCAGTGGTCAGATCATAAAGCCAGGACTTGAAATTCCACCCATCCTTTAATAAGGGATGGGCTACCTTAACATTTGTTGTTGATGGCTTTGTTGTGTCCTCGTGCAGTAAGGCTGTCAGTATCGAAACCACTGGGAGTGCTGTCTTCTCCTGTTCTGTGGATTGACCACCCAGACTTACAGGAGGCTGTTGGTTCAGCTGGTCCATTGGAGATGATTCCGCAGACTGGGTCATTGTGTGAAAGGTTATGGGTTTCCGCAAGTCTGGGTCACTTTGCAGATATGAATCGTTCTGGATATGACGTGCAGCAGGTATTCAAGGCGGACTCCTCGTACTCTGCAACCTTGGCTTCGGCGTAGCTCGATGGGCAGGTGGGCCCATAACCTGTGAAAGGTTATGGGCAGAGAGAACACCTGTAAGTCCGCAAAAGGATTTGTCAATGCACTGTAGAGGTTTCGTCATTCAGACCTCGACACACCCTTTGCGCGCGACTGATACAGGTTCGACAGGAGCGCCTTCCCTTGCGGCAACCAAAAAGCAAGTGCGACTGTCTCAAACACAAATCAAATATGCAATAGCAAGCTTCAACTTGTAGCAAACAGACAGGACTTCCATTCCGTGGCACAGGATTCGGCCAACCAACGAATCGATTACATGGGACAATATTACTGCTTGCCCTACTGGCACAATCTCATATACGCATAAATTACTTCTCACATCAGCTGGTTTTATAGCATCGTCTCAAACATGTTCTGTGCCGGACCTGAGTCCGGCACACTCGTTCCCTTGACGACCTAACAGCACAGCTTTGCGACAGTCAACGAAATGTCTAACCAAATAGGAATTATCTCATTAAATCACAACTACATCAATACCTGTAAGTCCGCAAAAGGATTTGTCAATGCACTGTAGAGGTTTCGTCAGTCAGACCTCGACACACCTATTGCCCCAAGCATTACGATTTAGCCAGAGCAATGAGCAACATTGCAAATGCAGTGGTTATCAAATACATCATGCTATTCTATCATCTGTCAAAGTGCCAACGTACCCTTTGCGCGCGACTGATACAGGTTCGACAGGAGCGCCTTCCCTTGCGGCAACCAAAAAGCAAGTGCGACTGTCTCAAACACAAATCAAATATGCAATAGCAAGCTTCAACTTGTAGCAAACAGACAGGACTTCCATTCCGTGGCACAGGATTCGGCCAACCAACGAATGACGAGTCTGTCGCCTCCAGCAGTTAAATACCTGACCGTGTTTGGCGCCCAAGGGACTCGATAAAAGTCGAGTCCCTGAAAGCTTCTCATTCCAAAAAGTCCCTAATTGGTAATCCAATACGGATGATGTGTCCTAGACAAAATACCTAAAGGTCCCATTTTCTGTACCTAATTAAACACACTGATGTGGCCGCCTAAGAATTAGTTTGACTGACCTCGAAGACGTATTCGAGGTCCCAAAAAACAAGTTCCACTGAGTGCCACGATGCTGTGTGAGTCAATGCAAAGTTGTCCAAACCTCTATGTGAAGTTACGTGAGGAAGACTGAGGTCTGTCAAGGAATTATGTCGCTTCACAGCCAAGTTCCTAGGACTAGTTGGAAGAAGTATGCAGTAGTTTGCACCTAAGGCCCAACAGTGTTGTGCCGTCCAGGGCAGCCTGGCATGCACGACTGTTTTGCCTAGGATGAGTCAGAAGAATACCTCTGAATAAGTCCAACAGTAATGCTCCCTAAGTAATTACCTGATCTAGGTCATTACCTACAACACTTCCCCTTGGACGTTTCAGAGGTCCAGCTATTGTACTACTTCTCAGGCAACGCCCACTGTAGTACATGCTTCTGGGTCAGGCGTGCTTCGGGGGAGTTACTAGTGAAGGAGGCAGCTAATCTCCTCACCCTCCGCCTTTGCCCGTGGTCACTCGGTCGTGGTGAACACCATCCGGAAAATAAGACGTCACTCGCGTGAAACGACACCAAGTGTATTGCGGTGAATCTTGAACAACACAGGGACGAGTGGTTTCGTAAAGATGTCCGCCACATTCTTCTGGGTGGGTACATACTTCACGTCCACGTCACCCTGAATGACAGCAGCACGTGCATGGTGAAATGCCACAGCAACATGCTTGGTGTACTTGGAATTTACAAGATTCCGTAAATTCCGAACACACCCAGAGTTATCAATGAACAGAGGAGGTTTCCACACATCAACATGAATCTCCTCCAAGAAACCGCGAAGCCAAATGGCTTCTTTGACAGCATGACTAGCAGCTCGAAACTCTGATTCCACTGTTGATGTAGCAGTGGCACTTTGTTTCTTGCTGCCCCAAACAACTGACCCACCATAAACTTGGAACACGAAACCTGTAGTGGATGCTCGCATATCTAGATCACCCGCATAGTCGGCATCGACATAACCCTCAAGAGGAGATGTGCCCCCACCAAGCTGGAGTGCAAGATCCCGAGTGTCCTTCAAATACCGGACCACTCGAAGACCTTCTTGCATATGTGCAGTGGTAGGTGTGCCTCTATACCGTGAAAGAACCCCTACCGCATGAGCAATATCAGGACGTGTGGTATTAGCTAAATACAGAAGAGAGCCAATCAGCTCACAGTAACGATGCCCGGGTTCCAAAGCAACCCCAGCCCCATCAATGGGATTGGACTGAGTGGAGTGACTGGTGTGCACAAATGATTTACTCATGGGTGTGTCATAGGCCCGTGTGTCACCACTAAGTCCAAAACTGTCCACCAATGCATCTATCTTCAGCCCACTACTCATCCACATCAGCTTCCGCTCTCGATCTCGAACAATCTGACATCCCAGGAAATCCTTGACTTCCCCAAGATCATGAATAGAAAACTCTTTCCCTATAGTCTCCTTAAAGGCCAATACACGTGGGAGAGCCTTTGACATGATCAGCATGTCGTCTACAAAGAGAACCAAATACACAGGATCTTCCCCTGGAACATTTGACACATAGATTCCTGCATCTGACATGCATGCAGTAAATCCATGTTTAGCCAGTGTGGCATCAAGCGTATGATACCAGGCACGTGGGGCTTGTTTGAGGCCGTACAGAGCCTTACGCAAGCGACACACTTGGGGACCACCATTGTGAAATCCTGGAGGTTGAGTAACGTAAACCTCTTCCTCCAGATCCCCATTCAAAAAGGCCGTTTTTATATCGAGCTGATGAATTTCCATATCCTCAGCAGCTGCCTTACACAGAAGAACACGTCGAGCCCCAAAGCTACTGGTGGGTGCGAAGACTTCGTCCACATCAATACCCTGAATTTGACGACATCCTTGTGCAACAAGACGAGCTTTGTACCTTATAACATTACCATGGGCATCGACTTTAACAGAATAGATCCAGTGAACTGGGATGACTTTCTTTCCTCTGGGTCTTTCAGTGTACTCAAAGCACTCATGAGCATCGAGAGAGTTCTTCTCCTCGATCATGGCTTGTTCCCAAAACACCCACTGATCAGACATTCGTGCCTCACGATAGTTACTTGGTACAGGAATCTTGCTAAATCTCACTCCTGCAGGACTAGCAAGGCAAGCACGTAGAAAAGCAATACTGGCAGGTTCACTGGCATCCCCTCCTGAATCCGCGGTACGGAACACACATGAAGGCATCTCCCCACTGGGTTCTGCCCCATCTTGCTCATTGAAATATTCTGGGCTTGGCGTATCCTGCATGGTGGCGGCACGGAGGGTGTTAGACGATGTCCTCCTACTTGTGCGTTGTTAAGTAGGCACGGACATATACAAGTCAAGGACTGGTTAGCAACTGATTGATAGACACCCGGAGTGCCACTATAGTTCCAACCAAGTGTTACAATATCTCTCATCTCTCCTAACAAGGTGACGCAGTTCAAACACGCCTAACCTGCTCTCACCCAGGTCGTGTTCATTACTTTGTCCGATGAGCTAAACTCAACTCTATATGTCTAACATGTTCTAACAATGTTCATCTGAGTGCTAAATCCAGGAATACAATAAGGATTAAGTCACCTGCATGGTGGCGGCACGGAGGGTGTTAGACGATGTCCTCCTACTTGTGCGTTGTTAAGTAGGCACGGACATATACAAGTCAAGGACTGGTTAGCAACTGATTGATAGACACCCGGAGTGCCACTATAGTTCCAACCAAGTGCCTTCCCTATCCGTGCTTGCCCCATATGCCTCCTTTCTACAAACGTGTCTGTAACTTGCGTTATGATAGTCTTCGTTCAAATGCATGTATTGCCTGGCAGAACTCAGGGTTCTGCCTCTCTTTCCTAATTGGTATTGTCTTCATACGGAGACTTGCCATTATTACTCCTCTGAGGGAAAGGCATAAAATTAATTAACACAACACTTCCCCTTGCCTTTACCTCACAGAAACTTGGCCAGTCCCAGTGAGTTACGATGTCCCAGAAACACTTGTCTAACTAGTGGTTTGGTAAAAATGTCAGCCACATTTCTAGCAGATTGAATGTACTTGAATTCAACCTGCCCCTTTGCAATAGCTTCACGTGCGAAATGACAGCTAATTGCAATATGCTTTGTGTGTTTGGAGTACACCGGATTCCTCAGGTGGTTTATACACCCTTGGTTGTCACAATGAATCTTCACTATCCACGGTAACACTCCAATTTCCTCCAGGAAACCTCTCAGCCAATTTGCTTCCTTCACAACAGCACTTGCTGCCATGAATTCAGCCTCCACTGTTGAAGTGGCAACAGCAGATTGCTTTTTACTTCCCCACACTACTGCTCCTCCAAACACAGTGAGGACAAAGCCAGTGGTAGAGAAGCGATGATCCTGATCACCTCCATAGTCGGCATCCACATAGCCTTCTAGCTCTATCTCCCCCCCTCCGAGAGTTAGAACCAAATCTCGGGTTCCTTTCAGATACTTCAACACACGGATGGCTTCATTCCAATGTGCTGTGGTGGGAGATATGCGATAACGAGACAATACACCTACTGCCTGAGCTATATCGGGACGTGTGGTGTTGGCTATATACAGAAGAGACCCTACTAACTCACAGTAACGGTGACCTGGAGGTAGTGGACTGCCAGCACCAATGCTGTCGCTCCCATCTCTCGGTGCAGGCCTTTGGGACATTACGAAATCTTTTGTCATGGGAGTATCAGGTCCCACTGACTCAAGATCCAAGCCAAATTTCTCTACAAGTGCATCGATTTTAGGGATGCAACTCAGGGTGATCAGCCCTTTATCTCTATCTCTCATCACTTGACATCCCAAGAAATCCTTCACTTCCCCAAGATCATGGATGGTGAATTCTTTCTTGAGAAGTCCCTTCACTCTCTCGATTTCTGACATGCCCTTGGAAACTATCAGAAGATCATCAACATAGATCAGCACATAGGACTTTCCTCCATCAGTAGAGCATCTCACATACACTCCCGCATCACTCTTGCACACCTCATACCCCATGACTTCAAGTTTGTCATTCAGGGTTTTGTGCCAGGCACGTGGAGCCTGCTTCAGGCCATACAACGCCTTTCTCAATCGGCACACAATATTCTTATCACCATTCTCAAAGCCAGGAGGTTGCGTTACATATACTTCCTCCTCGAGCTCACCATTCAGAAAGGCGGTCTTAACGTCCACCTGATGAATTTCACAGCCCTCTCTTGCAGCAACAGCAAGCAGAGCTCTTCTAGCTCCATAGCTACTAGTAGGAGCAAAGACCTCCATCACATCCACTCCAGGGATTTGTCTGCATCCCTGTGCCACTAATCTGGCCTTGAATCTCACAACATTGCCATGTGCATCCATTTTCACTGAAAATATCCAGTGAACTGGAATAACCTTATGTCCACGAGGTCTCGGAACATACTCCATGACCTCATGAGTATCTAGAGAATTTTGCTCTTCCTGCATAGCTGCCTTCCAGTATTCCCACTGGGGAGACATCTGTGCTTCTCTCAAATTAGAGGGAACGTGAATTTTCCCAAATCTGACACCTGTGTGCTTTTCCTCTGAATTGCCTGATTTTCTCTCACTTTGTCCAGAACCCACTACTCTTCCACTGACACTCGCTGAGTTACACATCACAGGCTCTCCAGTAGAAGTAGAATGCTCTCTCATAGCACGCTCTCGCTTGGACTCACACTTGGCTTTGCACAAGTTACTCTGCTCATCCCTCACATCATCCTCCCATGCACAGGTACCTCTCGGACAGTCTTTGTAATTTGGAATCCCTTCACATTGTCCAGACTTCCGATTCACCTCCTCAGACACACTCTGACATGCCTGCAAGAGTTCAGACTCTTCAGGTCTCTCACAAGCAACATCGGGATATGGCAGAGTGTCTGCATACTTCCCCTGATTTATGTGATCCACATGCCTCTCAGACCGACTGCATGTCACTGTTGGGAGTGACCTCACATCTCTGACATCACTCTCCCAGGCACAGGTACCTCTCAGTGAGCACTTGTAATTTGGTCTGTCTCCACAATGTCTGTGCTCCTGATTCACCTCCTCCTCTCGTCCCTTACATGGAGTCAAGGATGCAGATCCTGTCTCCCGCTCACAATCATGTTTGGCTGGTGCAGAGAAAGCATATGATGCTTCCTCTGACCGGTGGCTGCCACCACAGTCCCGTCCAGGAGTGCTCTGACTGGACGGGTTGCCAGAAGAACTCTGCATGGTCACATCTCTTACATTTCTCTCAGTCACTGAACAAGACCCACCCATACTGCTCAGCTCCCCGGGACCATTTGCAGCTTTGCATGTAGCTGCCCCCTCACTGCACTCACATGCAATTCATGCCCCTCATGTGAATCACCCTCTAGCTGCACTTCCCCTGGTCCCTGTGACAGAGAGTCACATTCAGTCAACCCCTCTCGCTCTCTGCTCTCTCCCTTCTCCTGTGGCAGCAGGAGGTCTTTGGCGGCAGTGCGTTGTTCGTGTCGTTGAGCCCGGGTCAGGCCATCCAATTGGTGGTTGCGGCAATCAGACCTAGTTGGTCTGAGGACCTCCTGGGCTCGCTCCATCTGCGGTCGAAGGTGGGAGTCCTGTCTCACTCCTCTGGCTAAGTCCTGTACTGCCTCCAGGGTTTGATCCATCTCCACTGGGTCACACAGTCTTCTGGATTCAGGCTCGGGCTCAGCCTCACTGGGGGGTCCTGTGACAGGCTGTGTGGGGAGGTTGCTGGAGGCTGGCAGGTACTCAGGCTCACTGTGTGGGTCATCAAGATCTGTCTCAAGGCTGATGTTGGTTGTGCCAGGGGAGGTGCCGGGAAAGACTGGGGGAGTGTCACTTGCAGAGGGCTCAGGACACAGAAACTCTGTAGACTGTGTTGAGGAAACGCTCATGCCAACCGAGAGGCTCCCCTGAGGTGCTCCACGAAAACCACATCTCTGCTCTCCTTCCAGATACCCCCTCCCACATAGATCCGATAGGCTTTGGAGGAGGCTGAGTAACCAGTAAGCATCCCTGGCACAGTTTTAGGGGAAAACACAGAGCGCTGGACATCAGGAATGTGCACAAAGGCCAAGCAACCCCAGGTACGCAGTGGGTTACATTTGGTTTGTAGCCAAAAATAATTCTGATGGCGTGCGGTCCTCCGGTACTGGGACCATGTTCAGTAGGGTGCATGCAGTTTCCAGGGCCTCCTTCCACAACGTGGACTGGCAGCTGCAAAAGCCAGAAGATCCTGGTAGTTCCTGAGGTGCGATTGCTCTTTCAGCGCTCCATTCTGTGCGGGTGTAAGGAGCTGAGGTCTCCAATTTAGTCCCTGGATGCACAAATTCTTGAACGTGGCATTCAGAAATTCAGTTCCACGTCACACCGACACACTTCACTTGGTTTTCTGGTCTGCCAGTATAGAATGAGGTCCCTCACAGCAGCACTGATGGCATCTTTGGACTTCACAGCAGACCGCTTTAACTGAGATGACTCATCCAAAGCAGTCACCCAAAGTCACCAGTTACGCAAAAAAAGGGCCAAGTTCAATTACTCTGTAAGTTTCAACACGTCTACCTTATCCAAATGGAGCCGACGTCTTCCCTCAAACAGCTTCACAGTAGACTGACAATTGGAGCACATAGGATGACAAGCCGAACCAGTCCTCATTTTACGCTGCATTGTTTCACCTGATTCCATCTGCTATGCCAAGGTATGTGGACGTTGTGTGATTTTTTTTTCACGCAGCTACTGGGCACCAAGCTACAATATAATAAAAACCCTGATGTGACCTCCAGCTGTTTGGACCACAGACTTCAGTGAACGCTCCAACATCATCTGTGCGAAAGACTGCCCCATCCCGCAATGCTGCAGATACTGACAGTATGTTTGAGGTTGCAGAAGGAACACACTGAACATGATGTATCCACAGGGGAACTCCCACTCGACTGAGGATGCAGACAGAGCCTGATGCTACAATTCCTCCATGGCATCTGAAGTGCCAGATGTAATGGGATGGTTGGCATGCACAGTTGGATTATGTAGTAGGTCACATCATTCACCAGATGACAGATGCTCCACTGTCCCCAGCCGGATGCAGAGACGAATTTCTGACAGAGTCTCAGGTGTGGAATTATGTTGCAAGGTGGAGGTGGGGAGGGTGGAACATGCCGGAAAGG
>KV908732.1:0-14909 GCA_002005505.1 Botryococcus braunii
CAAATCCAACTTTCAAACACGTACAACATAATAATTTGGGTCATATATTTTCTGCGTTCGCGCTACGACTCAGTTTTCTGCACCATTCAGTGGTCTTATCTTGGGATTCTATAGGTGCAGCTCAATATCAGTAGAACAGCTGTTGTAACGATCTACGAACATATATTATGGTGTCTTTTATATCCTCAAAATTTGTGAACACACGCATCCTACTAGTTTGGGGTCATATATTTATGCGTTCGCGCTCCGACTCAGTTTCTGCACCATTCAGTGGTCTCTCTCTCTCTCTCTCTCTCTCTCTCTCTCTCTCTCTCTCTCTCTCTCTCTCTCTCTCTCTCTCTCTCTCTCTCTCTCTCTCTCTCTCTCTCTCTCTCTCTCTCTCTCTCTCTCTCTCCTCTCTCTCTCTCTCCTCTCTCCTCCCCCCTCCCTCCCTCCCTCCCTCCCTCCCTCCCTCCTCCCTCCCTCTCTCCTCTCCTCCTCCTCTCTCCTCCCTCTCTCTCTCTCTCTCTCTCTCTCTCTCTCTCTCTCTCTCTCTCTCTCTCTCTCTCTCTCTCTCTCTCTCTCTCTCTCTCTCTCTCTCTCTTCTGTCTTTCTCTCTCTTCTCTCCCTTCCTCCCCCCTCCCCTTCTCCCTCACCCCCAGCCCCCCCCCCCTTTCCCCTCCTTAGGTGGGTTGGGTGTGCCCCAATTTAGGGATTATATAGGTGCACCTAAGTGTCACCAGAACAGCTTTTCCTCCTTTTTACTAGTATATACTTTGGTGTCTTTTATATGATCAAATCCAACTTTCTAAACACGTACAACATAATAATTTGGGGTCATATATTTTCTGCGTTCGCGCTACGACTCAGTTTTCTGCACCATTCAGTGGTCTTATCTTGGGATTCTATAGGTGCAGCTCAATATCACACCTCATACCCCATGACTTCCAACTTGTCATTCAGCGTCTTGTGCCAAGCACGTGGAGCCATCTTTAGACCATAAAGCGCCTTTTTTCAGGCGACACACAGTATTGCGATCACCATTTTCAAACCCAGGAGTTTGAGTGACATACACCTCTTTTTCTGGCTCCCATTCAAGAATGCTGTCTTTACATCCACTTGGTGGATTTCAAGACCCTCTCTAGCAGCTACCGACAGCAGTGCCCTTCAAGAACCATAATTGCTCGTAGGAGCAAATACCTCCATTACATCTACACCAGGGATTTGCCTGCATCCCTGGGCCACCAATCTGGCCTTGAACCTGAGCACATTCCCATGGGCATCCATCTTCATTGAAAAATTCCAGTGAACTGGAATAACTTTCTGTCCATGAGGTCTAGGAACAAATTCCATAACCTCATGGGCATCCAGTGGATTCTGCTCTTCCTGCATAGCAGCCTACCAGTATTCCCATTGTGGGGACATCTGGGCTTCTCTCAAATTTGAGGGCACATGAACCTTACCGAACCTTACCCCTGTGTGCTTGCCACACTCACCTTTTCCACTCACAGCATTGCTTTTTGCACTTTCTGAACCCACTACTCTTCCGCTGACACTCGCCGCGATGCAACTCTCAGGGCTTAAAGCAGGTCCATACTGTCCTCTCATCTCTCTCTCTCTCTCGCGCCTTGACTCATATCGAGCTCTGCCAAGCTTACTGCTCCCCACATTAACATCATCCTCCCAAACACAGGTACCTCTCGGAAAGCATTTGTAATCCGGGGCATCCTCACATTGTCCATGCTTCCGATTCACCTCCTCCTTTCCACTCATAACATGTCTGCAGGGTTGCATCCCCTGCAGATCTCTCACAGACCGGACTGGCTGATTTAGGAAGGCACATGACTTCCCCTGAAATCTCTGCCTCATACCTCCTTCCTCTCCACTCACCGCTACGACAAGTGGTGATCTCACGACCCTCACATCATTCTCCGAGACACAGGTACCTCTTAGTTTGCACTTATAGTCTGGCTTATCCCCACAGTGTCTGTGCACCTGATTCACCTCCTCCTTTCGTCGCTGACAATCTTGTTGTGACGCTGGCCCAACATTTCTCTCACAGGCAGGACTTGCTGGATCCAAGAGGGCAGAGGACTTCCCTCGGACCTGTGGCTATCACCACCTTCCCTCTTGAATATGACCTTTGCAGAAGGTAAGCAAGTAGATTTCTCACAGGCTACATCACTTACATTCTTCTCATTCACTGTGTTGGGCCCACCCATGCGACTCAGCTCTCTGGGACCACCTGCAGTCTTAATGTGGATTGCCCCCCTCACAGCACTTACATTAAAATCAGGACCCTCAGTGGGATGACCTTCTATATGCACTTTCCCTGGTCCCTGTGACAAGATGTCACTTTGAGTCACCCCCTCACGCTCACCGCATTCATCCCCCTCCTGTGACAGCAGGAGTTCCTTAGCAGCGGTTCTTTGTTCATAACGTTGACCACGTGTGATTCCATCGGACTGAACATTAAGAGTATCGGGGTCTAAGGCCTGCTGCAGCAGGCCTTAGACTTTCTTATGCTCGCTCCACCAGTTGTCGTTGCTGGGGCATTCTGCAGTTGCCTCGTGCCAGGTCCTCAAGTGCATCGAGAGCACCCCAGCCCTCCATGGTAGCAGGGGCCTTTGATCCAGCATGCTCTGCAGTGGTTGCCTCAGGTGCCTCCACAGGGATATTGTTCCTCTGAGAAAAAGGGTCGGGTTCAGCCTCCTCAAAGGGTCCTGGAGAAGGCTGTTCTGGACTGTTGCTGGAGGAAATGTGGAAGTGTGGGACCTGGTGGCCTATCATGTCAATCTAAACTGGTAAACTTACAAATAATAAATTAGCTATTAAGTTAATCTATGTGTTTAACTCACGGTGAATTCTTTGACAATCAGCTAGAGGCAGTCTTTCCACAAGTGTTAATGCATAAAGGTAGCCAGAGACATGGCAAAGAATGGCTTTAAGACAATAGTGGTCAGGAGACATGCATGCATTTATCATCATCAGAGTTAAGGAGGTAGGTGCATGTTAGGATAAGGGCCAATTTCTGTGGTTCTGGACCTGGATCCAGATAGGAATTCAGGAAAAGGGCAAGATGTAGTGCAGGACAGTGCAATTCAACGCGCTGATCTGAGAAGACTAGAGCCGCCTGAACGAAGGCATAGGCAGTCATTTGATGGTGTATTAAAACATGTTGTTGTCAATGCAGTGACTCATTCAGCCTGATCCATCTATTCTCTTCACTCACATGAGTGAAGACAACTGCATGGTGAACTGCATTTGTACATAGAAGAGAACATCAGTCTGGTAAAAGCCTTCGTTCGTCGTCGGCTGTCTACCGTCGCAGCCATAAGTGCTGAATTAGTACAAAACTAAAGCTATTTATGCTTAGTTTGCAGACTCTGAACCAGTTTCCACATGTTCATGGTGTTGATCATTAAAAGGTTCATTTACTTGGTAAGCAAGACTATCAGCATCACTGCGATGAGTGGATAACGTTAGTTTATCTTATCTGCAAGATACTAAAGTCTGTGTTATGCAACAGGATGATGTAATTGTGTGCTAAACTATTTCTGATAATTGATATTGACTGAAAAGGATCTTGCAAGTAATCGTTGGTGTGTTCGTTCGTAGGTATCCGACAGATGGCAGTCATTTGATGGTGTATTGAAGCATGTTGTTGTCAATGCACTGACTCATTCAGCCTGATCCATCTATTCTCTTTACTCACAACTGCATAGTGAACTGCATATGTACATAGAAGAGAAGATCAGTCTGACCAGTTTCCACCTGTTCATGGTGTTGATCATTAAATTGTTCATTTACTTGGATGATGTACTTGTGTGCATAACTGTTTCTGAGAATTGATATTGACTGAAAAGGATCTTGCAGATCCAACAATGGTTATGGGCCCTCGCCCATGGAGCGTCGACCATCAAGACTGACGTCTGCCGAACTCGATCTTCTTCGACAAGGGCACTTCCGTTGTGATTTGTGTGATGATTGGGTGGAATGAAAAATTCCTATTGAAGCCGTTGACAGTGCTGTTAATCGTGGTAATGTAATCTTTGAAGAGTTCTGTCGCCTCGGTGTGGAAGACGTTGAGTATCATATCGCTGGGTTTCAAAACAAACTAAATAAGTTAAAGCGTAACGTTGTCAATGCGAACTATCCAATCCCAACAGGTTCCAAGAGAACATTCGTATTAAATCCCTGGAAGGTTAAGCTTCTAAAAAGAGAGCCATATTCAGCAGGTCTTATTGAGCAGTATTGTGCATTAGCTAGGTTTGAACTACCTCTTGATTTCTCTTCTCACTGTTTGTTAATTGAATATGCAACCCTCCTTGCATTAAGCCAGGAAGCTGAGTTGATACTCGGTCACTGGACCTCAAGTGATGAAGATGTGCTTGAGGACTTGAAGTATAAGCTAAAAGAGGTACTTGACAGTATCATGTGTAACACAGAAGAGAAAAAGGAGAAGGTGCGCAGGTGCCATATCCCAAGACATGGCAACCTTGGATACACCCCGTTAACAGGTGACCCATCTGATCCCCACGCAAATCCACAAGGTAATGCAACTGCCGTGACTACCAGTCAATCTGCTCAGTCTGGTGTTGCTACTGATCAGACAAATCCCATTTACAGCAATAAGAAATTAGTCAAAGTACTGGACCTGGATTGCGAAAACGGGTTTAGATGGCAAAGGGATGTCTTGAATGTGGCCAACAGTATGGGTATTAAGGTGTGCTTGGATGAAGAACACCCTAATACACCCGGTGACTCTCTTGCGATGAGTCTCCTCACTGAGAAAATTCCTGATGTTTGGGTTGACAGGGCATTGGACATGCCTAATGCAAAGCAAGCCTTTGACTGGCTGCTGCGCAAATTCACTAGTGGCCACAATGAGGAGCTAATGAGGAAGTGGTCCAAGAACATGGACTATGGTCGCATCAGTGATGGTCAGGAATATCATGCCTATGTCGCTAGGAAGTTCAGGTTGGCAAGGGGTCTGAGGGCTAACAATCATCCGGTTTCTGATAACCGTCTGAAAATGGGGATTGTAGAGGCATGCCCAAGTAGTTTGAGCATGCCAAAACCAACCTGTATACCACCTGCATTGGGGAAGATGAGGATAAGGTTACCCTTATCATTCACACGTCCTCCAAGTTACTTTGCCTTAATAAGTTTAAGGCTCATTCCCCATCTGCTAACTTAGCAAATCCAGTCAGAGGTCCCCCTTGTCCTAGAAATGCTCCAGGATCAAGGCCTGAAGGCATGCCCGATGACTTACCTGACAACTTCAGTGGATGCTGGTTCTGTTTGGAGGAGGGGCATACTAGGAACACATGTCCTAAGCTTCTGGCAGAGAAGGAGAAGAGGGCTGCACTTATTGCGGCTCACAAGCGCCAATCCAATCCAGTGGGGGGTATAGCATTGGGTGAATCATCTGACCCAGGTAATCCATTTTCCAGGTGGGTTGTAGACTCAGGTGCTTCCACTCATGTATGTAATGATGTGCGCTTCATGCACAACATTCATTGGTATACACAACCTAAGGCTCCAAATCTGGCAACTGGGGAGCATATTGCACAACGCAAGGCATGTGGATCTGTGTGTCTTATTGATGAGTTGGGTAATTTGTATAAACTTAAGGATGTGGAATATGTGCCAACAGCAATCGAAAACGTGGTGTTAGTATCTAGTGGAGTAACAGATGGCCTGATTTTTTCAAATATTCACATGGAGATGTCATTAGTATGTGCGGGCCATCTCGGTTGCAACATTTCAATGATGCTCATGACAGAACTGTAATTAGCTTGCCTACCACCCCTCATCTCCTATGGATGTGAAGTCTGGGCATTCAGATGCTTTCAAGGGAGACAATTGTCTTCAGGAAAACCTAGTAGTATATCTGTTTTGGATGCGCACAAGCGGGTCCTAGCTCAGAATTTGGGGGTGCGTCGGACAATCCCTGAGGAAGTAAACAATTGTGATTTAAACATATTCTCTTTGTGGTCAACATGGATCTTACGCATGGTCAGGTTTTGGAACAATATAGCGGCCATGAGACCTGATTCATTGCACTACAAGGTCCTCATGCATGCCATTAGGTTGGCAATAGTAGAAGGCCGAGAAACGTTTTCGGGTACCCTTATGCAACAACTTAAGAAACTAGGATACTATGTAGCTGACAATGTGCGGTTTGATAGACCCTTGCAGATTGACATTTCACACGTAAAGGATCTTTTAGACCGTAAAAGCGACATGATATGGGATGACCTAGACATCTCCCCTCGCTCTTGTGCATCCCCAAGAGCCCTATTCTGCAGATACCAAAGGTGGTTCGCACGTCCGCCTCATGTGCCACGGCGTAAAAGTGCGCTCAAACTCCACCTTCCTAATAGTACATTGCGGACCTTTATGCGATGTAGATTAGGGTGTCATGACCTTCCTATTGATAAAGGTAGACAACAAGGCATCCCTCGAGTCCAGATGATTTGCACGAGGTGCTCCTTAGAGCTCGTTGGTGATGAACATCAACTGTTGTTCACTTGTCCGGCTGTACAACACGTACTGCAGCAATTTATGCAACTCTTTTAACAAAGGAGTCGATCTCTACAAACTTTTATGTGGCAAGAAGACCATCAAGGGTTGCCAGGTTTATGACTAGAGCACTGGAGAGCTACCTAACTCACCCAGCTGCTGTGCGACCCTAGTTGGCTAGATATGGGTCATTCATTGTACTGCCGTCCTCTTCAGCCCTAGTGGCTGGTCTTTGGATGTAATCTTCCTTCCTTCCCAGATGCTGTACTGCTCCCAAAATGATCCAAACAAGTTGCAAAAGTCCTTTAAGACGTCTGTACACAACCAAAAAATGCTTAAGCCCTTGCACAATGTTTCTAACCCTGTTCAGAACGCTGCCCCCCAGTGGATCCCCTAACCCCCATATGCACATCCTCAACGCATATTCTATTCAAATGCCTGCAACACAAAAATAAATTAAAAAATGCAATTTCCGGCTAGGCAGGGAATAAGTAATAGGACATTCCCTATGGTCAACATAAGGATAATGGTCAATATTTACCTTCGGTACGATACATATATATATATATATATATATATATATTATATATATATATAAATATATATATATATATATATACATATATACGGTATATATATATATTGTACCGTACATGATTATTGACCATTATATATATTTTGACCGGCCGGAAGGCCTCTATTTTTCCGCTGCCTAATGGGAAATTGTATTATTTCTTAATTGACCATACTTTTTCGGGATTTTTCGGTCAATAACTATGGCCGGTACCGCACACACACACACACACACACACAAACACACACACACACACACACACACACACACACACACACACCACACACACACACACACACACACACGCGCCGCGCGCGCGCGCGCACGCGCCGTGTTATTGATTTCAGTGCATTGCGGCGACTGCGCCGTGTTACAATATATATATGCTACGCTGCGGTAACCAAATCCGGTCTTTGGCAGAGGAATGCACGTGAAAGTCAAAGAGTTTCGCAGATGCAAATCTTATTGTAGAATGACTTGTCCGGGGCAGCACAATCTTAAGCCAAGCAAAGCACCCAACCTACTCTCTCCGCAAGCGGGAAGTGCGCCATCTTGATTATTACCACCCGTGAGGAGTCGCCAGCACAGGATTCGGTGACAGTTACTACTCCGACAAGGCTCAGACTCCAGGATATCAGGGGTGGCGCAGTACAATTGACAGCTCCAACCACTACCTCATCCGTCCTCAGCTAAGGATAGGCATCAAAAACGCTAAGGGGATGATGAAGAGGAGGACCCCTGCAGATTCCTTCAAAATTGTTCGACTGGTTATTCTTTCCAGGTGAAGTCTGGGAGACGTCACTTGTCATGCTGTGGAGGGAACGTATTATGGAAGCACACAGCATTGTAAAAGATCAAGGTCATCATATCTGTAACTGGATAGCAGTAATGCCTGCGCAAGCAGTAAATAAGCGTTGCTACTAGGTCGAGTAATAAGAGAAGAAGCTGTGTGCATTTATGGATTTGTTAAGACAAACTTGATCCTCTTACAGAAGTTTTTAAGTGAGTGGCTTGAAACCAACTGGATGGCGCCCAACTCTTCTCACGCTGAGATGCCTGGGAACCAAACATAAGTCTGGCAGGCCCCTGGCTCTTAAAAAGGGAAATATAATGATAAATTCAAAACACACACACACACACACACACACACACACACACACACACACACACACACACCACACCACACACACACACACACGCACACGCACATACACACACACATCCCCCAGATTGATTCTCTCTCTCTCTCTCTCTCTCTCCTCTCTCTCTCTCTCTCTCCTCTCTCTCCTCTCTCTCTCTCTCTCCTCTCTCTTCTCTCTCTCTCTCTCTCTCTCTCTCTCCTCTCTCTCCTCTCCTCTCTCTCCTCTCTCTCTCTCCTCTCTCTCTCTCTCTCTCTCTCTCTCTCTCTCCTCTCTCCTCTCTCTCTCTCTCTCTCTCTCTCTCTCTCTCTCTCTCTCTCTCTCCACATTGAACAAATATAAGAGCACGCAAGCGGGCATGCTTCCTCAAATTCTCGAGAGCACATATACCCTCCCCCCCCCCCCCCGCACTCTCCAACCCCACATATAAACTTATGCACGCATGCTCACCATCACCCACACAGCCCTCAAGAAACCGCAGGTGAGGTGGGGATGCCGGATGGGAGTGGATTGATGCGACTCCTTGCAAAGTCACAGCAGGAAGTCGAAGTTGAGTATTAACACACCGGCAATCTGTAACAGGGGCTCCACTGCGAAAAGTGCCCTCGTGCATATCCCATTTTGGTAGTGTTACATTGAAAACCGGCAAGATCCTGATGTTTTCACATGATCTTCCGCATTGAATAAGGATTCGCCTTATCCAATTGTCATACCTGGACCCAAATCACATGTCTGAGAGCCAGATTAAACCCCAGTGAAACACTGCTACATGAGAATCTTCAACTCTACTGCATAGCAAATACTTGCGTTAGGGATTATGATCCACTATTGGAACACATGTACAGGTGCAATGCAATTTGACTTGGTCTTTCAATGTCAATCCTACAGAAGTCTGCGCATTGAGCGCAAACAACACATGTGTAGCACGTTTTATATCCACGGGCCATATCTCATCTACCCCATCTCATTCTATAGAGCCTTAATTTCTCAGGTTGAAGCTGCACAATTCGTGCAGGATAGAAACAGATAGACCCATTCAATTGTTTGTTGGCCAGTGATGGCTAGAGAGCTTCTTCTGCACCAAGTCCGCACCATGTCATTTTCTCTTTTCTTGACGTAGTTGGACACCATTTCCTGAAACGCGTTAAAAAGGTTCTCCCTTCTCGTTGCGATGACCATAGGCACACAACCCATATTTTAAATCATCTTCCCACCCACCACACCAGCTTACACACACGCGCATGCCCGTGTGGAAAGGAAAAAGACAGACAAATAGCCGTTTGGTTGTATAAGGTAGGGAAGGAGGAGAGAGAGAGAGAGAGAGAGAGAGAGAGAGAGAGGGGAGAGAGAGAGAGAGGAGGAGAGAGAGAGAGAGAGAGAGAGAGAGAGGAGAGAGGAGAGGGGAGGGAGAGAGGAGAGAGGAGGGAGAGGAGAGGAGAGGGGGGGGGGGGGGGGGGGGGGGGGGGGGGGGGGGGGGGGGGGGGGGGAGAGGGGGAGGGGGGGGGGGGGAGGGGGAGAGAGGAGAGAGAGAGGAGGAGAGAAGAGAGAGAGAGAGAGAGAGAGAGAGAGAGAGAGAGAGAGAGAGAGAGAGAGGGAGAGAGGGAGAGAGAGAGGAGAGAGAGAGGGGGGGGAGAGGGGGAGAGAGAGAGGGGAGAGAGGGGGGGAGAGAGAGGAGAGGGGGGGGGAGAGAGAGGAGAGAGAGGAGAGAGAGAGAGAGAGGAGAGAGAGAGAGAGAGGAGAGAGAGAGAGAGAGGGGGGGGGGGGGAGGAGGGGGAGAGAGAGGGGGGGGTGGCGGAAGCTGAGTGGAAGAAAGTGGGGAAAGATGCCCATAATGACCCATTCAGAACGACCAGTACAACTAATTGTCCTTTTAGTTAAATGGAAGACGAAAAGAGATCACTGTGTTGAGTATATATGACCAACACCTTGCAACACCAGTAGAGGTTGCAAAGAGGGGCCTTTGTCAGTAACGGAAAGGGAGACCTCCCTAGGAGCAGGATGAGTTGAGAGAACGGGGAAGGAGGGTGATGGAGGGAGGGCGGGAGCGAGGGTGGGAGTGGGAGAGGGAGGGTGGGAGAGTGGGAGGGATGGAGGGAGAGCGACAGGGAGAGAGCAAGAGAAAAAAATGGACAACACCACACCCCTAATTGGACGTCGATCCTTCCTCCAACTTCTCTCTTGAAATATTTTAAGACAGATTTCGAATGTCTCACATGTCACAAGAATGCAAGATAAACAGATATCTCTCTCGGCTTGTTGACATATGAAAACATAACACCTTTTAGATTGCTTCATTGATATATACCTTCCTCGCTTGGAGAGTTGCTGTGCATAATTAGGCTCAAAGATATTCTACTGCAGTGGATCTGCAGATCTGCCTAGCCTAGTTTGGTCTGGACAGCTATGGTCTGTGTCTAACCCGATACAACAAAGTCATATTGCAGAAGAGGACCTCAAGCCGTCCACAGTGCACAAATGAGGCTTAACTAGAACAAATGTAAATGTCCCACATATATGTAATATGTCCCATACAATTAACATTCATAATCTTATTTGTGAAGCAGTATTCAAATTGCGGCATGATTGCATATATGCATCCTGCAAGTTAAGTTCTGATATATATATATATATATATATATATATATATATATATATATATATATATATGTGTGTGTGTGTGTGTGTGTGTGTGTGTGTGTGTGTGGTGGTGCGTGCGTGCGTGCGTGCGTGCGTGCGTGCGTGTGTGTGTGTGTGTGTGTGTGTGTGTGTGGTGTGTGTGTGTGTGTGTGTGTGTGTGTGTGTGTGTGTGTGTGTGTGTGTGTGTGTGTGTATCAGACCACGAACTTTTAAAAAAAGTAATGTGACATCAGGAATATATGCATGTCTTGCAATTTTTATACCGTACCGGAGGTAACTATTGACCATTCTACTTAATTTGATGATACGAAAAAGTCAAGGCAATAATTAAAAACAATCAGTAATCAGAAAAGTTTAGGAGGTAATTATTATTGACCATGGCAAGATCGGCTTCCAAAATAATTCTTGGAATCACACAAAAAACTGGCGGAGGAGTCTTCATTCATGAAGACAAACCCTAGACACCACCAAAAAAATTGAGCCAATAACAATCTGTACCGGCATCAGATGATGGCCTGTCGCCACACATAGCTTGCAGTGAGTATGTTAGTGTTTCCGCTGTAATCATGGAAATTTTTAATCAAAAGGACCAAATTGCATAAAAGAATAGTTCTAACCATCTCTTGACAGTTTCTGAAGACTCCCAAACCTCAGGGATGCGAATGCCGTCCCCTGTACCTCAGAAAAATATAGGCGGTAGTTATTGACCATATCATTTCGCGAATTCTCGAATATTTTTGAATTGACCACCCAATTATCTTTCGTTCAATAATTACCGTCGATACAGTGATTAATCAATATTTGGCAAAGGTTGCAAGGCCCAGCTAGTGATTTGCGTCTCTACTCCTTGCATAATGGTTCATAAATAAAGTTACAATATTGTACCAACTTCTGTAATAGATTCTAAGGAATGGCAACCAGCATAGCGATATTTAAAAATATTATGAAAACCTGAAATAACACAACTTGTACATGTAATGATGGTACTGTTTGTAAACATTAAGACATGTGTTCAGGAATGTTATGCCCACGATGACATTGTCATTCACTCCAATGATCAAAAACAGTTACCTCAGCAGCATCTCGGCGGACTTGTTCTTGCCTTTCTGGAGCCAAGGCTTTGAACACGTCCAATGCAAAGCAATCAAAGTCATGCGCCCATGTTGGACAGAGAGAGATATTTCTGTGTACTAGAGGTGCTTCATCATCCCGGAGAGGTTCCCACTTGCCTGCACATTTTCATAGCTCAGCTTACACGCAGAAGGAAGGGCTGCCGGCGTTCCAACTTTCTTAGTACAACTTGCCAAATTGGTCTGAATAAGGATTCAGCGTGGTTTAACAGTTCAGGGGTGAGGATTGTATAAAAATGCTGAAGACTATACCTTGATTATCATGACCATGATGTATGATTCCATGGAATGATACAAATGCTTTTTGCCAAAATAATCAGTTGTTCAAAACTATGTACATATATATATTCATAAGTACATTCACATAGAAATGTATTATATAAGTACATGTATACATTCATACATACACATATACACATGCACAAACACACACACACACACACTTACAAACACACACACACACATACATACACACACACACACACACACACACACACACACACACACACACACACACACACACACACACATATATATATATATATATATATATATATATATATATATATATATATGGAGTGAGACTGAATCACAGTGTTCCCTCATGAGGGAAAAATTTACATGGATATATTATTTTTAAAAACTTAACAACATGTTGTAATCAAGAACAGGAATAATTCATATTCATGTTATGTATAAGTTTTGCAGAGAATGGTTTTCAAGTACTTCTCATAGCTGCTATATGGGTCAATGAATGAACTAAGATGTTTTAGCAGACCGAGGCCTTTTAAATGTAAGTCTTGTTAGTCATTTAACACCCGAGGGATTTCAAGCTACATGAGGGGTTGTAAGTGTACATCTACCACCATTCCATTAATTTAAACTTTCAAATTACCTCGAAGGGTTGCAAGCCTTGCAAATTGGCAGAAAGGGCGACTTGGAGGTCCGTCGACTGGGGTACCACTAGTGCGTACCGGACCACAAGACAACAAGTTCAAAACTGCAGACGCGGGCATCAGCTTTAAACAATGTTTCAACTCCCTTTAAATTTTCATATCAGCATATCGTTGAATTCAATATGCAGTTGACCTTCGCAGTCGAGCATGATCATGAAGTTGCAGCGAAATACAATCCACGATATATGGTTTTATTTCGCACTTGAAAAAATGGTAAGAATAGCATTAAATCCAGCTTGACACATCCCAGGGCTACCGCGTTTAATCGAATTCTGTTTTGTTATGAGCATTCCGCATATCCTGTAAGCAAGCAGACAGGTCGTAAGTGTGTGTCCCTCCAGCCGCCGTCCCTTATCTGTTTGGGTGGCTGGATTGTTCACTAAAATGGTTCACTTACAATCAATCAATCAAGCATGAACACAATACCACTACACGCCCTACGTCACCGCACCTGTATGCAAAAAGACAGGTCGTAAGTGTGTGTCCCTCCAGCTACAGTCCTTGACGACTGTCTGCTCTTGAACACATGCAACTGAATGAACAATACTAGCATCTTAAGTGCCCAAAATCTTTCCAAACCAGTTGCTCGACTGTGCGGTGATCGCAGCTTTAATAGACCTTTCACACTAACGCGTAACCTAGATCAGATTGTGCCTTGTGTTCGAAAGCGTCCACATTGTACCGTGTCTCAAGGTACCTTACGTTCTCAATGGACCCATATCCCAATAGTATAGATTCTATAGGTGCAGCTCAATATCAGTAGCACAGTGCAGGTGTGGACCCCTTCAACTTTATGTCGCTCGTTTTGGTTCATGTACCGAGGAAACCTGTCTTTCCTGCCTGCCCCGGATGTTGGCGGTGGTCAACCGGTCTACCGAAGCCACAGTTCACCTCCGAATAGCGCGCCTTTCCATACTATGTGTCATGCTATTCAGTTCTTTGCTATCTTATGTAGCATGTATGTTCTCTCTGGTTACGGAGAACACGATTGAGAGTCATCTGGGTACTTTAGGGTTCGCCATTGGGAGGATCTGCCGCTACACAGTCAACCAAACGAAACTCTGTCCCCAATATTTGCGGTGCATACGTCTTTCCTGTTAACTTTGTTTTTTAACTCTGTAGAACATAAGGGTTGTTGTGGCCCATACATATTGCCAAAACCTAGTTTGACTGACACTTGAATTCCCATGAATGCATAAAGAGGGAATTGCCAAGACACAAAATACGCTATTGACTTGCATCCACATACACGGGATTCTGGTTCAGATACTGATCACATCTGCAATCAGAATTCCCACCCAAACCTATAGACACAGGTACGGTGCAGACCCCATAGGCATGTTCCAATAACAGTTCTCACTATTTTAACCGTGTACTCACTCATATCCTAGTGTAAGCATCCCCCTGTTAGGTAATACAACCTTCAATTCTATACCACGTCCCTGTTTCCGTGTACATCCACAGGTTGCTGGGGATGCTGTGAATCTATCCGGATGACGGGGTCGCCCACCACAAACCAGGAACTAATTGTATACACATTGTCTGTCTGTGACTTTCTTCAGGGCTTGGTTATGCTGGTGGAGGCCAAGGCACTTCGTGTATGTATGGGGGCCACGGGCAGTATTGGTGGTGCTTACATAATCTCATCTCCGGTCATGCACACTTTAACTTTTCTCTAAGCACAACTTTTGTGACTATCTACTAGCATATATTTTGATGTCTTTTATCTCCTCACATCAAAATTTCTAAACACATGCAGCCTACTAGTTTGGGTCATATCTTTCTGCGTTCGCGCTCCGACAAAGTTTCTGCACCATTTAGTGTCTCTGTCTCTGTCCCTTTCCCCTGTCCCTCCTCTCCTCTCTCCTCTCTCCTCTCCTCTCCTCTCTCTCTCTCTCTCTCTCTCTCTCTCTCTCCTCTCTCCTCTCTCTCTTCTCTCTCTCTCTCTCTCTCTCTCTCTCTCTCT
>KV908732.1:15846-43346 GCA_002005505.1 Botryococcus braunii
GAGGAGAGGAGAGAGAGGAGGAGGAGGAGAGAGGAGAGAGAGGAGAGGAGGGGGAGAGAGAGAGAGAGAGGAGAGGAGAGAGAGAGAGAGAGGAGAGAGAGAGAGAGGGGGAGAGGGGGAGAGAGAGAGGGGAGAGAGGGGGGGAGAGAGAGAGAGAGAGAGAGGAGAGAGAGAGAGAGAGAGAGGAGAGAGAGAGAGAGAGGGGGGGGGGGGAGGAGGGGGGAGAGAGAGGGGGGGTGGCCGGAAGCTTGAGTGGAGAAAGTGGGGAAAGATGCCCATAATGACCCATTCAGAACGACCAGTACAACTAATTGTCCTTTTAGTTAAATGGAAGACGAAAAGAGATCACTGTGTTGAGTATATATGACCAACACCTTGCAACACCAGTAGAGGTTGCAAAGAGGGCCTTTGTCAGTAACGGAAAGGGAGACCTCCCTAGAGCAGGATGAGTTGAGAGAACGGGGAAGGAGGGTGATGAGGGAGGGCGGGACGAGGGTGGGAGTGGGAGAGGGAGGGTGGGAGAGTGGGAGGGATGGAGGGAGAGCACAGGGAGAGAGCAAGAGAAAAAAATGGACAACACCACACCCCTAATTGGACGTCGATCCTTCCTCCAACTTCTCTCTTGAAATATTTTAAGACAGATTTCGAATGTCTCACATGTCACAAGAATGCAAGACAAACAGATATCTCTCTCGGCTTGTTGACATATGAAAACATAACACCTTTTAGATTGCTTCATTATATATACCTTCCTCGCTTGGAGAGTTGCTGTGCAAAATTAGGCTCAAAGATATTCTACTGCAGTGGATCTGCAGATCTGCCTAGCCTAGTTTGGTCTGGACAGCTATGGTCTGTGTCTAAACCGAGACAACAAAGTCATATTGCAGAAGAGGACCTCAAGCCGTCCACAGTGCACAAATGAGGCTTAACTAGAACAAATGTAAATGTCCCACATATATGTAATATGTCCCATACAATTAACATTCATAATCTTATTTGTGAAGCAGTATTCAAATTGCGGCATGATTGCATATATGCATCCTGCAAGTTAAGTTCTGATATATATATATATATATATATATATATATATATATATATATATATATATATATATATGTGTGTGTGTGTGTGTGTGTGTGTGTGTGTGTGTGTGTGTGTGTGTGTGTGTGTGTGTGTGCGTGCGTGCGGCGTGCGTGCGTGTGTGTGTGTGTGTGTGTGTGTGTGTGTGTGTGTGTGTGTGTGTGTGTGTGTGTGTGTGTGTGTGTGTGTGTGTGTGTGTGTGTATCAGACCACGAACTTTTAAAAAAAGTAATGTGACATCAGGAATATATGCATGTCTTGCAATTTTAATACCGTACCGGAGGTAATTATTGACCATTCTACTTAATTTGATGATACGAAAAAGTCAAGACAATAATTAAAAACAATCAGTAATCAGAAAAGTTTAGGAGGTAATCATCATTGACCATGGCAAGATCGGCTTCCAAAATAATTCTTGGAATCACACAAAAAACCGGCGGAGGAGTCTTCATTCATGAAGACAAACCCTAGACACCACCAAAAAAATTGAGCCAATAACAATCTGTACCGGCATCAGATGATGGCCTGTCGCCACACATAGCTTGCAGTGAGTATGTTAGTGTTTCCGCTGTAATCATGGAAATTTTTAATCAAAAGGACCAAATTGCATAAAAGAATAGTTCTAACCATCTCTTGACAGTTTCTGAAGACTCCCAAACCTCAGGGATGCGAATGCCGTCCCCTGTACCTCAAAAAAATATAGGCGGTAGTTATTGACCATATCATTTCGCGAATTCTCGAATATTTTTTGAATTGACCACCCAATTATCTTTCGTTCAATAATTACCGTCGATACAGTGATTAATCAATATTTGGCAAAGGTTGCAAGGCCCAGCTAGTGATTTGCGTCTCTACTCCTTGCATAATGGTTCATAAAATAAAGTTACAATATTGTACCAACTTCTGTAATAGATTCTAAGGAATGGCAACCAGCATAGCGATATTTAAAAATATTATGAAAACCTGAAATAACACAACTTGTACATGTAATGATGGTACTGTTTGTAAACATTAAGACATGTGTTCAGGAATGTTATGCCCACGATGACATTGTCATTCACTCCAATGATCAAAAACAGTTACCTCAGCAGCATCTCGGCGGACTTGTTCTTGCCTTTCTGGAGCCAAGGCTTTGAACACGTCCAATGCAAAGCAATCAAAGTCATGCGCCCATGTTGGACAGAGAGAGATATTTCTGTGTACTAGAGGTGCTTCATCATCCCGGAGAGGTTCCCACTTGCCTGCACATTTTCATAGCTCAGCTTACACGCAGAAGGAAGGGCTGCCGGCGTTCCAACTTTCTTAGTACAACTTGCCAAATTGGTCTGAATAAGGAGCAGCGTGGTTTAACAGTTCAGGGGTGAGGATTGTATAAAAATGCTGAAGACTATACCTTTTCCGCTTCCCCTCATTTTGACCCTGCACCAAATCTGCCATACTAGATGCATCCTAGTGAGGTTATGTGACATTCATGTATCCAATGTGCCATGCAGGTTTCCCACTTTATTCAGGGGTTACGTCGAGGTAGAAAAGGCTTCCCAGCATATTGCAAAGTCAAATACACATCATTTAGTTTTTCATTCAATCTTGTAATTTATAGCTATATTCCATCCTTTAACATTTGTATTGAGCTTTAACTGGCATTGATTAGTTACTAGTGGCTGTAAACTTAATATGTTGACAACGGCGCCACTAAATAATTCACAAGCTTATAAATGTACATACACACTAATCACAAGAGATTCATTATCATGATCATACAGGAAACTTTGCAGGGTCAAAGCTTCCCCCTCCCACTGTTGGTAAGAAGGAAAAGAGGGGAGTTATCCTATTGTTTTCATGCACAGTAAAATACTTGGCATTTATGTATCAGTCCATGGACTGATACATCATGATTATCATGACCATGATGTATGATTCCATGGAATGATACAAATGCTTTTGCCAAATAATCAGTTGTTCAAAACTATGTACATATATATTCATAAGTACATTCACATAGAAATGTATTATATAAGTACATGTATACATTCATACATACACATATACACATGCACAACACACACACACACACACTTACAAACACACACACACACACACACACACACACACACACACACACACACACACACACACACACACACACACACACACACACACACACACACACACACAATACATATATATATATATATATATATATATATATGGAGTGAGACTGAATCACAGTGTTCCCTCATGAGGGAAAAATTTACATGGATATATTATTTTTAAAAACTTAACAACATGTTGTAATCAAGAACAGGAATAATTCATATTCATGTTATGTATAAGTTTTGCAGAGAATGGTTTTCAAGTACTTTTCATAGCTGCTATATGGGTCAATGAATGAACTAAGATGTTTTAGCAGACCGAGGCCTTTTAAATGTAAGTCTTGTTAGTCATTTAACACCCGAGGGATTTCAAGCTACATGAGGGGTTGTAACTGTACATCTACCACCATTCCATTAATTTAGACTTTCAAATTACCTTGAAGGGTTGCAAGCCTTGCAAATTGGCAGAAAGGGCGACTTGGAGGTCCGTCGACTGGGGTACCACTAGTGCGTACCGGACCACAAGACAACAAGTTCAAAACTGCAGACGCGGGCATCAGCTTTAAAACAATGTTTCAACTCCCTTTAAATTTTCATATCAGCATATCGTTGAATTCAATATGCAGTTGACCTTCGCAGTCGAGCATGATCATGAAGTTGCAGCAAAATACAATCCACGATATATGGTTTTATTTCGCACTTGAAAAAATGGTAAGAATAGCATTAAATCCAGCTTGACACATCCCAGGGCTACCGCGTTTAATCGAATTCTGTTTTGTTATGAGCATTCCGCATATCCTGTAAGCAAGCAGACAGGTCGTAAGTGTGTGTCCCTCCAGCCGCCGTCCCTTATCTGTTTGGGTGGCTGGATTGTTCACTAAAATGGTTCACTTACAATCAATCAATCAAGCATGAACACAATACCACTACACGCCCTACGTCACCGCACCTGTATGCAAAAAGACAGGTCGTAAGTGTGTGTCCCTCCAGCTACAGTCCTTGACGACTGTCTGCTCTTGAACACATGCAACTGAATGAACAATACTAGCATCTTAAGTGCCCAGCATCTTTCCAAACCAGTTGCTCGACTGTGCGGTGATCGCAGCTTTAATAGACCTTTCACACTAACGCGTAACCTAGATCAGATTGTGCCTTGTGTTCGAAAGCGTCCACATTGTACCGTGTCTCAAGGTACCTTACGTTCTCAATGGACCCATATCCCAATAGTATAGATTCTATAGGTGCAGCTCAATATCAGTAGCACAGTGCAGGTGTGGACCCCTTCAACTTTATGTCGCTCGTTTTGGTTCATGTACCGAGGAAACCTGTCTTTCCTGCCTGCCCCGGATGTTGGCGGTGGTCAACCGGTCTACCGAAGCCACAGTTCACCTCCGAATAGCGCGCCTTTCCATACTATGTGTCATGCTATTCAGTTCTTTGCTATCTTATGTAGCATGTATGTTCTCTCTGGTTACGGAGAACACGATTGAGAGTCATCTGGGTACTTTAGGGTTCGCCATGGGAGGATCTGCCGCTACACAGTCAACCAAACGAAACTCTGTCCCCAATATTTGCGGTGCATACGTCTTTCCTGTTTACTTTGTTTTTTAACTCTGTCGAACATAAGGGTTGTTGTGGCCCATACATATTGCCAAAACCTAGTTTGACTGACACTTGAATTCCCATGAATGCATAAAGAGGGAATTGCCAAGACACAAAAATACGCTATTGACTTGCATCCACATACACGGGATTCTGGTTCAGATACTGATCACATCTGCAATCAGAATTCCCACCCAAACCTATAGACACAGGTACGGTGCAGACCCCATAGGCATGTTCCAATAACAGTTCTCACTATTTTAACCGTGTACTCACTCATATCCTAGTGTAAGCATCCCCCTGTTAGGTAATACAACCTTCAATTCTATACCACGTCCCTGTTTCCGTGTACATCCACAGGTTGCTGGGGATGCTGTGAATCTATCCGGATGACGGGGTCGCCCACCACAAACCAGGAACTAATTGTATACACATTGGTCTGTCTGTGACTTTCTTCAGGGCTTGGTTATGCTGGGTGGAGGCCAAGGCACTTCGTGTATGTATGGGGGCCACGGGCAGTATTGGTGGTGCTTACATAATCTCATCTCCGGTCATGCACACTTTAACTTTTCTTTAAGCACAACTTTTGTGACTATCTACTAGCATATATTTTGATGTCTTTTATCTCCTCACATCAAAATTTCTAAACACATGCAGCCTACTAGTTTGGGGTCATATCTTTCTGCGTTCGCGCTCCGACAAAGTTTCTGCACCATTTAGTGGTCTCTGTCTCTGTCCCTGTCCCTGTCCCTCTCTCTCTCTCTCTCTCTCTCTCTCTCTCTCTCTCTCTCTCTCTCTCTCTCTCTCTCTCTCTCTCTCTCTCTCTCTCTCTCTCTCTCTCTCTCGCTCCTCGCTCTCTCTCTCTCTCTCTCTCTCTCTCTCTCTCTCTCTCTCTCTCTCTCTCTCTCTCTCTCTCTCTCTCTCTCTCTCTCTCTCTCTCTCTCTCTCCTCTCTCTCTCTCTCCCTCCCTCCCTCCCTCCCTCCCTCCCTCCCTCCCTCCCTCCCCTCCTTCCTCACCCCCAGGCCCCCCCCCCTTAGGTGGGTGTGGGTGTGCCCCAATTTTGGGATTATATAAATACGGCTCAGTATCAACAAGAACAACTTTTCTCCTATCTACTAGTCTATATTTTGTTTTCTTTTATATCATCAAATCACGATTTCTAAACACATGCAGCCTAATAGTTTGGGGTCATATATTTCTGCGTTCGCGCTACAACTCAGTTTCTGTACCATTCAGTTCTCTCTCTCTCTCTCTCTCTCTCTCTCTCTCTCTCTCTCTCTCTCTCTCTCTCTCTCTCTCTCTCTCTCTCTCTCTCTCTCTCTGTGAAAGGTTATGGGCAATCGGCTTTCCCTGTACAAAGCAGACAGGTCGTCAATAGACGAAGTTACTCCAGCTACAGTCCGTACGACTGTCTGCTGAGTGCCACACACAACTGTCGGACAAGACTAGCATCTGGTGATGCCCAGCATCTTTCACAACCAGTTCCGTTACATCATTATCTTGTACACAAGCACCGATCAAGCAATCACTAGATAAGGCTCTAGACGGCTACGTTCAAGTACATGCCTATACTCCCTGAAGTCACTGTCCCTTATCTGTTTGAGTGACTACAGGGTACACTAAGCTTGTTCACTCTCACAATAGCAACAATGATACAACACACACTGCCGCACCGTACCTGTACAAAGCAGACAGGTCGTCAATAGACGAAGTTACTCCAGCTACAGTCCGTACGACTGTCTGCTGAGTGCCACACACAACTGTCGGACAAGACTAGCATCTGGTGATGCCCAGCATCTTTCACAACCAGTTGGTATTCACTCCGGTGGGGCAGCCTTAAGAGTTCATCCGACAAACGTGTGATCTAGATAGGATTGTACCTTATGTTCGAAAACGTCCAGAATCTGCCGTGTCTCAAGGTACCTTATGTTCTCAATGGACCCATATCCTAATAGTGCACACATGAAGATCACATAAAGCACAAGGCATTCCAAAATAATGTTCAGAACTCAACACTTCCCCTTGCCTGCATGCTCTATGTGTATCTTCTCAGACCTAGTGAATCACGATGACCAACAAACACGGGCTTGGCAAGTGGCTTGGTCATAATGTCAGCCACATTGCGAGCAGATTCCACATAGAGGATATCTACCTGCCCAAGTGCCATAGCTTCCCTAGCGTAGTGGAAGCTTACTGCAACGTGCTTTGTGAATTTGGAATACAGGGGGTTCCGTAAATTAGAAATGCATCCTTGGTTGTCACAGAAAATTTTGACCCTCCAAGGTGCAGCCCCTATCTCTTCCAAGAAGCCCCTTAGCCAGTTGGCTTCCTTCACAATATGGCCAGCTGCCATAAACTCAGCTTGCACAGTTGAGGTAGCAACTGAGCTCTGCTTCTTGCTTCCCCAAACCACGGCACTACCATAGACTGATAGAACATAGCCAGTGGTGGAATACCTGTGGTCCAGGTCCCCAGCATAGTCGGCATCAACATAGCCTTCTAGCTCAGGGCTCTTTCCACCCAGAGTAAGAGCTAACTCTCTTGTATCTCTCAAGTACTTCAGCACTCGAATGGCCTCGTTCCAGTGTGAGGTAGTGGGTGTCATTCTATACCTTGACAACACTCCAACAGCCTGAGAAATGTCAGGCCGGGTCGTATTGGCTATGTACAACAACGATCCAATTAACTCGCAGTATCGATGACCAGGTGGCAGAGGGGTACCAGCCCCATGTGACATACCATCTGAGGACTCAGGTCTGCTGCTAGCCACGAAGTCCTTGGACATGGGGGTATCAACCACACGCCCATCATCAGCAACGCCAAACTTCTCCACAAGAGCATCAATCTTGGGAGTGCAACTCATGGAAATAGTGCCCTGAACTCTATTGCGTAGGACCTGACACCCCAGGAAATCATTCACCTCTCCCAAATCATGGATGGTGAAGTCCTTCTTCAATAACTCTTTCCCCCACTCAATCTCTGCAACCACTCTGGCAACTATGAGAAGATCATCGACATAAACAAGAATAAACGACAGATTACCATCAGGGGCCCTCCTGATGTATACCCCAGCGTCGCTCTTGCACACACTATACCCCATCACGCTCAACTTGTCGCTCAAGGTCTTGTGCCAAGCCCGTGGGGCTTGCTTAAGACCGTAGAGTGCCTTCCTGAGCTTGCACACAACTCTCGTGTTGCCATTCTCAAATCCTGGTGGTTGGGTCACATAGACCTCTTCCTCCAACTCCCCATTGAGAAAAGCTGTCTTGATATCCACTTGGTGGATCTCAAGATTTTGTGTGGCAGCCACTGCCAGCACAGCTCTCCTAGCACCATAGCTGCTGGTAGGTGCAAAAACCTCACCAACATCTATACCAGGAATCTGTCTGCAACCCTGGGCAACCAATCTTGCTTTAAACCGAGTGACATTCCCATGTGCATCGTTTTTTGTAGAAAAAATCCAATGAACAGGGATAACTTTCTGCCCATGGGGTCTTTCCACATACTGCATAACCTCATGGGTGTCTAAAGACTCCATCTCCTCTTGCATTGCCTGCTGCCAAAACTCCCACTGAGGTGAGCGCTGGGCTTCCCTCAAGTTTGAGGGCACGTGAACTTTTCCCAACCTGACAGAAGGTACACTCTGTACCTTATGCTGTGGTGCAGCAGGGCTGTCAGCCTTACTGGTGCTGTTCCCTTCTCTCTCTCTCTCTCCCTGGTTGCCAGAATAAGGTACATTATGTACCTTATGCTGGGACTGGGCAGTACTGCCGGGATTATCTGATTCCTTCTCAAGTCTCTCTCTCTCTCCTTGACTACTGGACTCATGTGCAGCACCCTTACATTCTCGCACCTTCCGCAATGCAGAGGGGAGCAGCAGCTCTCTCTCTCTCCTGGACTCACACTTGGGCACACTACCCAGACTTGCCTGAGCTGCGCCTACAATGTCAGCCTGCACACCATAAGCATGACTAGCCAGTGACTGGGATTGGGCACCAGCTTCCCCTACTGCTGGCATGTCTAACCCACTGCTCTCATCTCTTACATCTGCACCGAACATAGCCTCGACTGTCTCAACCTGCCCCTGCATATCAGGGAGACCAACCATGTTTGGCTCACTCACAATTGCCTGACCTGGGTCAGGGGCATGCAATGGGATGTCAGAATGCTCTCTCCTAGCCACGCGCTGTACATAACGCTGCTCCCTTGTAAGGGTGGTCCCTGGAGGAAGGGGAATTTGTGACTTCCCCTGCATTCGCAACCCCTCTTGTACCTTCTGCATTTTTTCTACCTGGGATTGAGTTTCTACACCCCCCCTGGCCAGATTCTGCATATGCTCAAGCACCGACCACGAGTGCTGAGATGGTTCTGGGGTCCCAACAGTAGAATCCAGGCTGGTGGGGGTTCCTTGGTCATGTGCTGCTATGGTCCCGTCTCCAGACTGATCCCCAGCACAAAGTCCAGAGGTCCCAGGAGCCCCAGTGGAAAGCGTCTCCACTCCATGGTCATCCTCCTCATCCCAGAACGTGGGTGGAGCAGCAGAGGGAATTGCTTGAGGCGTTGCCAGATTCTCACTGCCAAGGGGGGGTGATATCCTAGAATCATAGGCAGACCCAGGCTGGACCTTTGATAGACCCACTCTCTCAGCCCCCCTCAAGTGCTCGATAAAGCTGACGTCCCTACTCTCCTTCCACACTCCATTCCCCACGTACACACGATACGCTTTAGACTGGGGACAATAACCAGTAAACATCCCAGGGATGGTCTTGGGCCCAAAAACAGACCTTTGGCCACTGGGAATGTGCACATGGGCTACACAGCCAAACGTGCGCAGCACAGACACATCAGGTTTGACACCAAAGAATAATTCCATGGGGGTCAGGGACCTGCCTGAAGTAGGACCCACATTGTAGAGGAGGGTAGCTGTCTCAAGCGCCTCCTTCCAAAGGGAAGGGTCTGCTGCAGCATGGACCAACAGAGTCCTTGTTCGCTCCTTCAGGGTCCTATTCATCCTCTCCGCCACCCCATTCTGCTGAGGCGTGTAGGACGCTGAGGACTCCATCTCAGTGCCCTGCTGAGCACAAAACTCTTTGATTTGCTGGTTCAGGAACTCTGAACCCCTGTCAGTCCTCACACACTTCACAACCGTGCCTCGTTGGGTCTGCCAAAAACGGAGCAGGTCTATCACAGCCTTTGGGATGCAATCCTTTGACTTCACAGGCAGGGAGGCAACTTGGTGTGAACTTTCATCCACTACAGTGACCCAATATCGTTCACCTGTGATGGCAGGAGGTGATATGGGACCCACACTATCCACATGGACTCTATCGAGTGGGTTATGTGCAGGCCTGGAAGATACAGGGAAAGGAGGTCTGGAGTGTTTCCCTTGTATACACGATTCACAGTGCTTGGGGCACTCAGAGCAGGGAGCAAGGGAGATATTGATTCCTGTAACCAAATCTTCCTTGGAGAACCTCTGCATGCTGCTGGCACCAGGATGACCTAACCTAGCATGCCACAGAGATCTCTCGCTACACACGTGTCCTTTCCTAAGATGAGACGCCTCAGCCATGTGATCAATATGTCTGCAGCCAACTTGCTGCCCTCTGACAGGACTAACAAACTCCAAAAAAAACAGACCTCGTGCGCGGGTGATATCTCCACACCACCCTTCAGGTCCCTTCATGGCTGTGTAACCACCTGCAGTGTCAGTCAGGAAAGATGCTCCATCCTGAATTGCACCAGTGACTGAAATGAGGTTGGTATGCGCAGAAGGAACACACTGCACATTGTGCAGCCAGAATACTTCGTGCCTTGCATTCACAAGGCATACAGACCCAGATGCAATGATTCCTCCCTTGGCGTCTGAGGTTGCCAAGTGCAGAGGAAGAGGCTGTCCATGCATAACTGGATTATGGAGCAATGAGAGATCATTGACTATATGCACAGAGGCACCACTATCTATTAACCAAGATGTGCTGCTAGCTCCATGCGAAGTTGGGGCAAGCACATTGAGAGAGATAAACATCGCCTCACCAGAAGGAGGGGGTGGTGGTAAATGCCACCCCGGAAACGTGTGTTGACTTGTTGGATAGTTATATGCTGAAGGTGGTCCAGGGCTGGAAGCGGATGAAGGTGGGCCACCCCGGCCAGATCCATGGTCCCACCAGGCTTGAGGAGACGACTGTGGGCCTCCCTGGCCCCAGTAAGCTGCAGGCCCAACGCTTGCCGCTTGCATGTTTTGATGCAGAGCCTGCAGCTGCCTGAGCGGTCCGCAGTCAGTCATGAAGTGGCCCTTTGCCTTGCAGAAGTGGCATGTAAGCTCCTCTCTGGGCCTTCTTGCCCTGCCAGGTCCACGCCCCCTGCCACCAAAAGTAGTTGCAGAGGGGCCAGCGGGAGGCTGTTCGTTTGCTGGTAGTGCTGCTCCAACTCCTGGTACTGCTTCCACTCCTGGTGCAGCTCCAGCGCTTGATGACGCTCTAGCTACCCCCCCAGAGGGACCAGCCACTGCTGCAGCTGCCATGGCCGAGGTATTCCGTCTGCAGGTGGGTCCTTGTACCCACGGCTGGCTGCGGCGCGCAGGATTCTTTGAATCAGCTCCAATGGCGGCTTGTCGGTTGCCATAACCTCCAGGGACTCGAGCCTCAGCACAGGAGGGAGGCCCTTCACCATCAGCTCCCCAACATTGTGGTCCAAGAGGATGAACGCGTTGTTTCTGAGACTTGTAGCCAGATCCATCATTCTGTAGAGGTAGACCTTGAGTGTCTCCCCTGTCTTGATGCCCTGCTCCATTTCCTTGTACCACTCAAGGTTGATGTCTTGGTTGCTCCCTCCAGTGTGACTGTTCTTCACCCACGTGATGAAGTCGAACGCTGCTTTGTGGCATGAGATCTGAGAATGCCAGATGACTGGAACTGACTGGATCAGCCACTGCTTGATGGCTGAGTTCTCCACCGACCCTGGCATTGGCCTCTCCAAAGCCGCTCTGACCCCCTTGGTGTTTGCGCACGCCTCCAAAGCTTCATACCAAAATTCAAAATTGCGCCCTCCATCATCAAGCATGACAGTCATCTTTGGATTAGAGGTATTGGGGATGTAGGCTGCCTTGTCAATCTCCACCTTTGGTTCTGCAGTGGCTGATTGTGTCCCGTCATAGACTGCCCTGGAGTGGCCCCACTGACTTCTCCAGGTTGAGACATTGCTGTTTCACTGCTACTTTCCTTTTCTTTGCCCCTTTTTGTCATACTTTTGTCACTTCACCAGCCAAACTTACTCATAAACTTCTGGAATGCAGCAATACCCTACAATTCCCTCCATGTCATGGAAATTTACCAGCCAGTCTTGCACAGTAGTAGCAGATATGTTCCCCTCAGAAGTTTGCGCCGGAGTCCGGCCCGACTCACTCAGTGCTTCTAGACAACGTCTATGAATGATAAAGCACAGCTAAAACTTCAATTATGAATTTCCCAGAAAGGTAAACTGTGAGTAAGATAATGGTCCTGGTACACTCGAGTTCCCTTGCGCCGCTGCGCTATGCTCGAGCTCCTTTGTTGACGCTTACGTCTGACCCATCCGTAGACGACCTTCACTCCTGCTTTTACTTGGCTCAGCTGGAAGGGCGTGGGCCCATAACCTGTGAAAGGTTATGGGCAATCGGCTTTCCCTGTACAAAGCAGACAGGTCGTCAATAGACGAAGTTACTCCAGCTACAGTCCGTACGACTGTCTGCTGAGTGCCACACACAACTGTCGGACAAGACTAGCATCTGGTGATGCCCAGCATCTTTCACAACCAGTTCCGTTACATCATTATCTTGTACACAAGCACCGATCAAGCAATCACTAGATAAGGCTCTAGACGGCTACGTTCAAGTACATGCCTATACTCCCTGAAGTCACTGTCCCTTATCTGTTTTGAGTGACTACAGGGTACACTAAGCTTGTTCACTCTCACAATAGCAACAATGATACAACACACACTGCCGCACCGTACCTGTACAAAGCAGACAGGTCGTCAATAGACGAAGTTACTCCAGCTACAGTCCGTACGACTGTCTGCTGAGTGCCACACACAACTGTCGGACAAGACTAGCATCTGGTGATGCCCAGCATCTTTCACAACCAGTTGGTATTCACTCCGGTGGGGCAGCCTTAAGAGTTCATCTGACAAACGTGTGATCTAGATAGGATTGTACCTTATGTTCGAAAACGTCCAGAATCTGCCGTGTCTCAAGGTACCTTATGTTCTCAATGGACCCATATCCTAATAGTGCACACATGAAGATCACTTAAAGCACAAGGCATTCAATAATAATGTTCAGAACTCAACAATGTCCAAGGGGTTGAACCCCCAACTCAGCAAACAGAAGAGAACATCTTCCTCTTCTTTACTCAGCTAACAGAAGAGAAAATTGTCTTGCGTTTCCTGGAAAAAGAAGTTAGGCTTCACTCTTCATTCTAAATTTGTCTTGAACTTTTCACTTTTCCCTTTAAAATTGTCCTGCGGACAGGCTGTGGTTCCCATGGCGGGTGCAAAGGAAGGAAGCCCGCCACACTTACTTCGCACGGCAACACTTACTTACCACCCCAGATTCTCACGAGTGGCTCCGTGACGATCAGGCTCCCGCGCGGACGGCATATTATTGCCCACGCCGCAAAACGCAAGTGTATGTATTCACTCGGGACACCCTCAAGGCAATGATCACCGAGGTTCTCTCGCACTGTTTATTCCAGGTAGGGGATGCGGTCTATGTACAACAAGTGGGGGTTCCAAGGGGGGCATCATGTTCCCCGGACCTAGTCAATTTATATGCTTTCTTTTACGAGTTCAACCCCGGGCCACTACCATGTACAGTGGAATGGGGGTACACCCTCCACGGGTCGACGAAGCTACATTGTTACTGGCTTTTTTACGTTTCTTTCGTCGGTTTTTAGATGATATAATCCTTATCACTATTTATTCGGACAAACAATTGATATCCAGCCTTTTCAGTACGGGGGATTTGGTACAAGCGGTCCCAGGGATATAACCCTTGTGCTTGGCTATTCAAGACACCTCATTACCAGACCAAAGTAATGGCCACTTCATGGATTTGGATATCCGGTGGCATTACCCCACCAGGAACTTTATAACGGGGGTCTTTGATAAGCGCAACAGTCCTGAATACAGTCCCATACCCCATATACACACGGTCCCCAGTGCACATTCGTGCCTGGCTGACACATGTAAGTTAGGCGTCATCTTTTCCCAGCTGTGGCGGTTTAGAAACATTTGCACTACGGCCGACGGCTGGCTCACGGCGACCGTGGACTTCTACCATCGGTTTAGACAGGCAAGATATATCTGCCTGCCTGTATATACCCGGCTAACGTTATCTTACGACGACTTTATAAGGCGCTCTATAGGATCGCCCCCTTTCTAGGGCAGAAACCACAAGTACTGCGAAGAACGTTCGAAGCCCGCTTTGGTGGTGCATTTGCACCTTGAACCCCCTATGTAACTCCCTCCCGGCGTGTGCGTCTTTCTCATATGATCCGCCGACTCCCGTCCACTTCAACAATTTTTCTTTCCTTTCTGTTGAGTTGTGAACATACATTATAGAATGCCTTGTGCTTTAGGTGATCTTCAATTGTACCATATGGATACGGGTCCACTATCCACATAAGGTACCTCGAGACACGTTCGGATGAGGTCTATTTCGAACATAAGGTACATTGTGATCGTGATCACACGTTTGTGATCGAACTCTTAAGGCTGCTGTCGTCGCTTAGTCGAGCTACTGGTTTGGAAAGATACTGGGCACATAAGGATGCCAGTCTTGTTCATGCAGTTGCATGTGTCTAAAGAGCAGACAGTCGTCGAGGACTGTAGCTGGAGAGGCACGAACTTACGACCTGTCTGCTTGCTTACAGGTGCGGTGACGCAGGGTGTGTATTGGTAATGTGTTCATGTTTGATTGCTTGTTTGTAAGTGAACCATCTTAGTGTACAATCAAGTCTCCCAAACAGCTAAGGGACGGAGTCTTGATTGAGTATAGGAAGGTACTTGCTTTCAGCCGTCAGGAGCGTATCCGTGTGTAGATGCTCATTGACAGATCAACATGTAACGAAACTGGTTTGGAAAGATACTGGGCACATAAGGATGCCAGTCTTGTTCATGCAGTTGCATGTGTCTAAAGAGCACACAGTCGTCAAGGACGGTAGCTGGAGTGGCACGAACTTACGACCTGTCTGCTTGCTTACAGGTGATGCCGAATGCCCATAACCTAACAGGTTATGGGCCCACCCAACTCTGGGTGCTGAAGACAAGCCGATATGTGGTTTTTGGGCAAGGCACTGGTGGCCAGCGGACACTACACAAGTCTACTCCAGTCCCACAGGGAGCGACAGCCCCGCAGTTTTGTACCCCGCCTTCATGTCGCAGTATATGCTTCAGAATCCATTCGAATGGATTCTGAAATGCCAAGAAATCTTGGCCGTTTCATCCGCAAGGCGAGCTGGTGAAATCCCGGTTGGAAGGGCACGAGGCGGAAGACCACCTTGGGATGGAGGAGTGAAATTTTGAGTGCATATGGGAGGTTGTGTATGATTTGGGATCTGAAATTGTGAGTGTGTGGCTCAATGAGTTGAGAGAGGAAGTGATGCTCCTGTGTTACAGTAAGTGTACTGGTTGAGAGGTGAACCAATAGAAAGGCTTCTTTTTAAGTCTGCACCCTCTTAAGGCTGGAGATCAAGGGGGTCAGATTAACAAAAGTAGTTATGAATGACCTCTAACCACTGACAGCAAGTGTGATACTCAGCGGGAAGAAGTGGGTGGACCCTAGGGAGCCCCCATCCAGGTATTGGTAGACACCATGAGCAACAGTACAGGTACTGCAGCATGGGGATGGGCTTACATATGTGTTGTATGTGTAAGCGTGTGTAAAGATGTCCATGAGCTGGGGCTTGAAAGACATTGATTGTGTATGTGTAAACAGCCAGGAGTTGGTGCAATATGGTGGTAAGGGACTTTTGGTTCCCCAGTCCACTGAGCACATTCTTAATGTGGTTTGCGCTGCTACTCGCTGATGGCTAGTCCCTAATGTTAAGGGTGAGAAAGGCTGATCAGGTGTCGCGTTCGGACTCGCTGATGGCTAGTCCCTAATGTTGAGGGTGAGAAAGGCTGATCAGGTGTCGCGTTCGGACTCGCTGATGGCTAGTCCCTAATGTTGAGGGTGAGAAATGCTAAATCGGGAGTCGTGTGCCTCATTGAACTATCGTGCACTTGCGGAGTCAAGACCTCTTATCGGAACTGCTGTGTAATCAATGTAATGACTTGTCTTATGTGCCTGGCATTCCTTCCATGTTTTCCAGAGTGTGAAACTAGACATTGACTGGTTGTGTCTGGTCAATGATGTGTAGTCAATGCGATGTGTGGCTGATGTTGTGTGGCCAACGCGGTTTTCAAACCTTGAGTGGTCTTACATAGGGTCACATATGGGTCCAGTGTGGCTTGTGAGACCTCTCTATGTGTGTCTGTGTATGTGGTGTTGTGAAAATCCCTAAGGTATGCTGAGGTTTTTTTGACTTGGTGTTGAAAGTTTTTGGGTTGACCAGGAGTGAGTTGTGGGTACCAGAAGATTACAATTTTATCGTTGCGCAATGCATGCGCTTCACACCCTGACCTACAGTCTGGCATGGACCATAGAGTAATTGACCCAGAATGCTTAAGGGGATATACATCAATGACCTGGTGTTGAAAGTTTTTGGGCTGACCAAGAGTGAGTTGTGGGTACCACAAGATTACAATTGTATCGTTGCGCAATGCATGCGCTTCACGCCCTGACCTACAGTCTGGCATGGACCATAGGGTAATTGACCTAGAATGTTTAAGGTGATATACATGAATGACCTGGTGTTGAAAGGTTTTGGGCTGACCAGGAGTGAGTTGTGGGTACCAGAAGATTACAATTTTATCGTTGCAATGCATGGTAGTTGACCCAGAATGTGTAAGGTGATATACATGAATGACTCTAGGAATGCAAAGAGGGGTAGAAACAGCTGCAAGTTAGTCTTAATCCATGGTGCGGGCTACACAAAGGATATGAGTGTAAGATGGGCCAAATTATGAACACCAAAAATTGCTAACATGTAAAGCTAATTCTGATATTGACATGGAAAAGAATTGGTTTCTGAGGACAATGAATTAATTTGAAGAGTTTTGGGTTAATCTGTGACATAATGTGGTCAGGGGAAGCTCATCAGTTATCGTTGCGCGCGTGCGCGCGTTGCGTTTTTTCGTGCATTTGGATGTTGAGTAGCCTAATGTCTAGTAGTGATGATGAAGAGGATCTATTGTGCTCAACATGAGGTTACTGATAGGTACCTGTGATGACCCTAGCTCCTCAAGCAGAGGATGGTGATATTTGACCCAACACACGTAAGCGTTGGTGACTTTGTAAGTCATGTGTATTGTTGCAGCAACGCCCTTAGAGACTGATCATAGTACTGATGGTGTATAGATAAGACTTTTTTAAGGGTTATGTGTATAAATAGGGTAGAGGTGAGCTACCATCATTGTGACCCATACAAGTGAGCTTTGGGAGGTAGAATTGTCAGTTACAGACAATTTAATCCTAAGGCCTTGATGCATCGGTGCACCCTCACGTTAGAAAGCTAGACCGGGATAGCCAGTAAAATCAATGAAAGCTAGAGAGAGTTCTTACAGATAGCCAGAGAGCCAAGTTTGGGAGTTGTGGCCATATGTGAGAAATCTTGAAAAATTCCAGATGAAAGTCGTTGATATCCAGACTCTAGGTTATATAACATGAAACATAGTTGTTGAATGCGTTTTTGAGTGCAGGTCGTTTGTAACGGTGTCTGTTTAGTCTTGATGTTTCAAATCCTTAACCAAATAAAAGTATAGAGGTTGGAGAAATATAATTTGGTCGACGGACCGTGAAACATGTAATAGCACTTCCAGGGGAAGCGATGTGAGTTAGGGCAAGACAAGTTGAAAGAAACCATGACTTCTTCAATAGAGAGGGTACTCAAGCAGTAAGTCCTGGGTCATGTTGGTTGTGCAAGTATTGGCCTCCATATGGTGATAGAAAGGGAACTCACACAGGAAATCACGGTCGCAACTAGTGTCGATGTCACGCCACGGACAAAAGGGTCAGATGAAATGTATGGGGGGCTTTGAAAGTGAGGGGATGGATTTTGAGTCTACATGTATGTTTAGCTGTCATGATCATCATGACGGGTACGTATTAAATTCATGTCGTCATTTGAACACGTCGAGGAGACTAGTCTTCAATTGTTGTCAGAGGTATTACTACGGTATACATGAGTGGTGTCTATGGACTTAGAATAGCGTTGCAAAACGTCGGAAAGGGTGTGTGTGAGGATGGTCGTAGATACTCCAATGTTCAAGGACTTTGTGGCTGGCAGCAGGCTCGAGTCCAAGGATGTGGACTCTGTAGGGTCAGTCACTCCTGGCCATCGGTATTGTGAGCTTAAAGGGTCACTGCGGTATATTGCCAACACCATCAGAACTGACATTGCACAGGCACTTGGTGTGTTGCCAAGGTACAGAATGAGCCCTACCACTTCGCACTGGAGTGAAGCCATTCGAGTGCTGAAGTATCTTAGGGACACCCGAGAGTTAGCTTTTAACTCTTGGAGGGAAGATACCCGAGCGTGAAGGCTTTGTGGATGCCACTATGCTAGGGAGGCCATAGGAAAGGGGCTGGCAGATATCCCCTATGTGGAATCTGCTCACAATGTGGCTGACTTTATGACCAAACCACTTAACAAGTCCGTGGTGTTGGTCATAGGGATTCACTAGGACAGAGAAGATACACATAAAGCATGCAGGCAAGGGGAAGTGTTGAGTTGTGAACATACATTATAGAATGCCTTGTGCTTTAGGTGATCTTCAATTGTACCATATGGATACGGGTCCACTATCCACATAATTTACCTCGAGACACGTTCGGATGAGGTCTATTTCGAACATAAGGTACATTGTGATCGTGATCACACGTTTGTGATCGAACTCTGAAGGCTGCTGTCGTCGCTTAGTCGAGCAACTGGTTTGGAAAGATACTGGGCACATAAGGATGCCAGTCTTGTTCATGCAGTTGCATGTGTCTAAAGAGCAGACAGTCGTCGAGGACTGTAGCTGGAGAGGCACGAACTTACGACCTGTCTGCTTGCTTACAGGTGCGGTGACGCAGGGTGTGTATTGGTAATGTGTTCATGTTTGATTGCTTGTTTGTAAGTGAACCATCTTAGTGTACAATCAAGTCTCCCAAACAGCTAAGGGACGGAGTCTTGATTGAGTATAGGAAGGTACTTGCTTTCAGCCGTCAGGAGCGTATCCGTGTGTAGATGCTCATTGACAGATCAACATGTAACGAAACTGGTTTGGAAAGATACTGGGCACATAAGGATGCCAGTCTTGTTCATGCAGTTGCATGTGTCTAAAGAGCACACAGTCGTCAAGGACGGTAGCTGGAGTGGCACGAACTTACGACCTGTCTGCTTGCTTACAGGTGATGCCGAATGCCCATAACCTAACACTTTCCTTTCCCTTCCCTTCCCACGTACATACATACGCCCCGTATCCCACGTGCATACATACGCCCCGTACCCTAGGCAGCTAATCATCAACATTCGCCCCGCCCTTTACTCCCCTTCGGCACGTGCACGGATCCGCTCGCCAGCCCCACCCTACTTCCACTACTCGCGGCTCGTGGACCTCCCAGTCCACGCAGACCGCTGACCAGGAGCTCTGTCCGGTGCAGGTGTGGACCCCTTCAACTTTTCTGTCGCTCATGTCCAGTGGTTAATGTACCGAGGAAGCCTGTCTTTCCTGCCTGCCCCGGATGTTGGCGGTGGTCAACCTGTCTACCGAAGCCACAGTTCACCTCCGAATAGCGCGCCTTTCCATCCTACTTTTCATGCTATTCAGTTCTTTGCTATCGTATGTAGCATGCATGTTCTCTCCGGTTCCGGAGAACACGATTGGGAGTCATCTGGGTACTTTAGGGTTCGCCATGGGGAGGATCTGCCGCTACACAGTCAACTAAACGAATACTCTGTCCCCAATATTTGCGGTGCATACGTCTTTTCTATTTATTTTGTTTTCACCCTGTCGAACATAAGAGTTATTGTGGCCCATACATATTGCCAAAAGCTACTTTGACTGAACACTTAAATGCCCATGAATGTATACAGAGGGTATTGCCAAGACACACAAACACGCTATTGACTTGCATCCACGTACACAGGATTCTGGTTCAGATACTGATCACATCTGCAATCAGAATTCCCACCCAAACTCATCGACACAGGTACGGTGCAGACCCCCTAGGCATGTTCCAATAACAGCTCTCACTATTTTAAACGTGTACTCACTCATATCCTAGTGTAAGCATCCCCCTGTTAGGTAATACAACCTTCACTTCTATACCACATCCCTGTTTCCGTGTACATCCACAGGTTGCTGGGGGATGCTGTGGATCTATCCGGATGACGGGGTCGCCCGCCACAAACCAGGAACTAATTGTATGCACATTGGTCTGTCTGTGATTTTCTTCAAGGGCTTGGTTATGCTGGGTGGAGGCCAAGGCCCTTCGTGTAGGTATGGGGGCCATGGGGAGTAGTGGTGGTGCTTACATAATCTCGTCTCCGCGTGTGCCGGGTCATGCACACTTCAACCTTTTTCTAAGGAAGGAAGGAAGCAATTACATCAACCATGGCGGGTGCAAAGGGGTTCCCGTCACGGGAACCGTCCAGGCGATCGAGATCTGCCAGGACGTCACAAATCCATCGTCGTCCTTTTCCCTCAACTGAAGTCCTCTAAACCGCCGGAGATCCTTTGTTGCTCGATAAGTATGCGGGTCTTGTCCTGCTGTAAGCTCGTGTTAGGATTGCAGCGTGTGATCTGGCTTTAAGGTGTACTTGGAGTACGATACAGAAGGGTTTTTGCTCCCACGCATGGAGGGACTCGTTAAAACAATATACCTTTCATGCACTTATATTGAGAATCGGTGGGGGCTGCACGCACAGTTCTGCAAAACTGGTGTACTGAAGACGTGTTCGACGTCACAATCGTTTTCTTTTGTACGGTTGTTGCGATCCCGGACTGCTCGTGCACGACCCTCCAAATTATACGCCCAATTTCAGGTCAAGTACGTGTATTGCTTGTTTTTTTGGTTGATTATGTTTAACTATTGTCAGGTCTCTGCACCTCCTAATCATGTCATGATTTATACCTCATGAAAGACACTTCATTAAATGACGCACTTGGGCCAGGCCCTTCATGTCCCACGAATCCCTTACATATCCAGAGATGTTGGAAATTATGCTATAAAAGCTTAGGAATGTACAACGGGATAGTAGGGCTTCTTCTTCTGATTGACAGCAAGGGGTGGGAACTTGCAACACCCATAGGAACATGCCGAGTCCCATATGCAGGTTTGTAAGCTTTTATGGCTGATTTGGAGCCAAAATGCAAGTTGTGGCTGCTCTTGCCACCGGGCTCGACTATGGCTGTGAAACAGAATATCTCTTGAGCCACAGGTGGTTTTATTGTGCATATGGTACACTGCAAATTGACCGCTGCATGGTTTTACCTCGGGTTATTTTTGGGGAGGGTCAAGATGCAAAACCAGGCAAACATGGCTTGTTAGTCGAAGTTGCTGGACCGCTTAATGGAGGACGCATGTGATAACACAGCTCGAGGGTTCCTGCCTCATGCAAACTGTTGACAGATGGGCGGGTCTAAGGCTTTTGGGAGGAGGGCAACTTTTCCTGGCCTTCGTCCCAAGTTTGACCTTTGACTTGAATGTTGAGTGCCTGTGTTGGGATTGAATTGGGAAAAGCGACATACGGCTCCATGCCAGAAATATGCAGTCCTTGACAAGGCATTAAAAGAGCCGCCTGCGAATGTCTACAAGGCATGAGGCAGGCATCTTTTAGTAAAACTAGGGCCTTGGGAGGCCACGTTGCCGCTTCTGCAATTAAAATACCCTTACACATTCTGGATGTTGATAGGTCCCTTTTGCCAGCCTGCGATACGTGTCAACATATGGCTTGGGCTACATCTAGAACCTGGCCAGTCAACAGCATGTCCTCCACTTTGTCACTTGTCGAACTGAGAATGTAGTTCACCTCGTGATCAAAAGGCAGGACTTAGAGTCCCTGTCAAAGCATTCGATGCTAAAGTGGTCAAGTGGCTTACTTTTGGTGTAAATTGTGGTGCAGGGCACGTGTGTTTGAGCAGCTGTAGCTGGTTCTGCAACTTAAGGACATTCAATCCTCAGCAGATAGCTCTCTTGGCAGGGCTTCGCACTGGGCAGGGACAGAGTACAGGCGGGAGCATGGCAATCGACGTGCAGGGTCTCGCAAACTCAGACACAGCTGGACATGGGCCCCTGGGGCGTGCTCTCCTGGCAATCCTGGATTGCCTCGACCAAGAGCTATTTTTGGTAAATCCAAGCTTGAAACAAACAGTCCTGTGGTCTCGTATGTTGTCACAGCAGCCAGGGGAGGGAAGGAGGGGCGGAGTGGGGTGGGGGAAAGGAAGGAGGGAACACTCACACACACACACACACACACACACACACACACACACACAGAGACAGACAGAGAGAGAGAGAGAGAGGGGAGAGAGAGAGAGAGAGAGAGAGAGAGAGAGAGAGAGAGAGAGAGAGAGAGAGAGAGAGAGAGAGAGAGAGAGGGGGGGGGGGGGAGGGGGGGGGGGGGGGGGGGGGGGGGGGGGGGGGGGGGGGGGGGGGGGGGGGGGGGGGGGAGGGAGAGAGAGAGAGAGAGAGAGGGGAGAGGAGGAGAGGAGGGGGGGAGGGGGGGGGGGGGGGGGGGGGGGAGGGGGGGGGGGGGGGGGGGGGGGGGGGGGGGGGGGGGGGGGGGGGGGGGGGGGGGGGGGGGGGGGAGAGGAGAGAGAGGGAGAGAGGAGAGAGAGGAGAGAGAGAGAGGAGAGAGAGAGGAGAGAGAGAGGAGAGAGAGAGAGAGAGAGAGAGAGAGGAGAGAGAGAGAGAGAGAGAGGAGAGAGAGGGAGAGAGAGAGAGGGGGGAGGAGCGAGAGGGGGGAGGGAGAGGGGTAAGGGGGTGGTCAGGCGGGAGGTAGGGAAGAAGAGGAGGGGAGTTAGAAGGGGTAGAGGGGTGGAGGATACAGAGGCGAAGGTGAGGCACAGGGGGTCCATCGCCTTCCTCCTCTCTCACCCTTCTCTGGGCCTGTTCTGCAATGTCCATGCACGTATGCATGTGCGTGTGTGTGTGGGTGTGCTGCTTGGGTATCAAGTTAATGGCCTTTTGAACTCCTGGTCAGTACTTCTAACGGCTGTAGCGTGACATGCAGGGCCCACCATCGGAGATCCTCCTCATGCAGGTGTCGCTGGCAATCAGTGCTCTCTGTGCATTCGGCGGATACATCATGTACCGCATCCTCCTGCGCACAACGCCATACCCAGAGTCGACAACGCCGCGGCCCGCAACACCGGACCGCACCCGCGAAAGTGGCCCCGCCCCGTCAATTGATGTTGGGACGCCTCAATTGTCAGTCAACCTCCGACGGCGCTCAACATCCGCCTCTGCAGTTGCATTCCCTACTTCTGGGACGTCTCCTGTCCAACAGCTTATTCAGCAGTTTGGAGGAGCAGTGGGGCATGGGCAACAAGTTGCACTACCAACAATCGGAAAGGCCAGTGGTGGAAACATACAGCCTGGGGCGGGGATGGCATATGTATCTCGCTCTGGGCTTGCCACGCCGCGCGCCACACAACCCCTCACACCTCCTGCAGTCACTCCCCCTGCTGTTGATGCCAGCAGCGAATCCATCGACCTGAGTCAGGAGGCTCGACGGGATGGTGCTGCCCTACCACTACCTGCGGCGGATGCGGCAGTCCCGCTGGTGGACCCCTTTCTGGACCTAAAGGTCGAGGTCGGAAGATGGAGGGTGGCTTTGGGATGGCAAAGGCATTTTCATGGGCGTCAAGTGTCACTGTGGCGATTTCTGCTCCCCCCCCCCGCCCCCCGGGGGCGTTTCTTTCTTCCCTCTCTCTACAACATAATGAACAGTGCACACACACGCGCGCGCGCACGCTCGCGCGCACACACACACACACACAGACACACACACACACACACACACACACACACACACACACACACACACAGAGGGCGAGAGAGAGAGAGTGGGGGGGGGGGAGAGAGAGAGAGAGTGAGAGTGAGAGAGAGAGAGAGAGAGAGAGAGAGAGAGAGAGAGAGAGAGAGAGAGAGAGAGAGAGAGAGAGAGAGAGAGAGAGAGAGAGAGAGAGAGAGAGAGTTGCACATGAAGAAGAATGCTCGCGGAGACATGTCCCTTTTCTGGGGGAAGTATTTAAGGAGAGGGATTGAGAGTTGTTGAGAAGAGGAGCTAAATACTCTGTGTTGGGAGGGGGTTTTGGGAGGGGGTGCATGCATCCTACAATCGACAGGAAGGATGTTTGGGTGAGGTGAGCAGGCATTCATGAAATGTTGGGTGTCATCTGCAGACAGGAGGGGGCTCTGCTGTGCAAGCCGTGCCCTGGATTGCAGTCAGTGGGAATAAATCTTGTGTTGTGCATACTTAGCTTATAATTGCAATCCTTGGGTTTGCGCTCTTCTCTTGTGCATACTATCCTAAATTTTGGTTTGAAGAAATGCAGGCTATATGCCCAAGGAACTCAGTTCATCTAGGGCAAAGACGTATCCTGATTGGCACTCTGGGGGAACTCCAAGTCCTTTGCCCGACAGGCATCTGTCCGATTTTCCACTGAGCAGTCGATCACTGGCTCGTTTCCAGGCAACCAAGGGGCATCCTTTTAAATGTAAATGTACGGGGTCACACTTTGCCACATGCCAAGGGTCATAGACTTCGATATGGAATTTATTTTATGAAGTGTTAAGCTCAGCCACAGATTGTCATCAAGGTGATGGCTGGCAAAGTGGAGCCTTGGATTGGTCTGGTGGGTGGTCGGTGCCAAAATACTACTTGCGCGGCTGCAGGAATAGCAGCATCAAGCTGATTTGTGTCTGGGGGTGTACGACGCAGGAGGAGAGGGCGTCATCTGCGGTAATGCTGGATCCCCATTGGGGCATGGGCCGGGGCAGCGATGAAGTGTTGGCGGCAAATGTGCCAGAGGGATTGCACCATGTGGATTGGCCGGACGGCTCAGAGTATCTGGGCGAATGGGTGGGGGGCCACCCGCATGGGCGGGGAACATACGTTTGGCCTTCAGGTGCGAAATATACTGCAAACCATCCCCCCAACCCCCCCCCCACCCCGCCGGGGAGCATGCTATCCACCGGCTCAGCAGTGCTACCTGACTTCCTCTTGAGTTCGAATCTTGTCATGTCAAAAATCGGCCTCAATTGCGATGTAAGCAGCTATTAGGTCCAAGAGTCTTCGAGGAGATGACGGACATGGATGCTGCGCCTTGTTATATGACCTATCTGTGGTGCCCCATCTGAACAAGGCGTGGCGTGGAAGTGTAGTAGTTGGGGGTTGCTTCGTAAAGCGCACCAGGCAAATGTTTTGATTCCTCTTTCCCGGCGGGGGGGGGGGGGGTTTCTGATGTGTGTTTCAGCGGTCAAATGGAGCAGATTCTCAAAATGTTTGCTATTTGGCTCCGGCATGCAGCCATGGCCAGGTAACAACTTTGGATATGAATGAAGGGACTGGGAAGGCGGAGGTGACCATCCGCCTTGCCAGTCTAGTACCCTGCAGTCGCGATAGCCAGAAAAGCGTTGTGAATACCTGCTGCGGGGTTCCCATGCTCGCAGCGGCTCGTGGCGGAATTTAACGACTAGCTTAACAGGGACAGGGATAGATTCCTTGCGGCTTGGATAGAAGGTTGCCTGAAGATTGCATGGCGCATCACAGGGGTCCGCTATGATGGTGAGTGGGCTGAAGGACGGGAGAATGGGGTTGGAACTCTGGCTGCGCCCGACGGAGCGGCCTACTTTGGGTTCTGGAGCAAAGGCCTGATGGAAGGCCAAGGGGTACGCCCTGTCATAAATCAGCACGTCAAATAAGGGGATCTGTGTGCTTCAAACAAAAGAGGAAGGCGGGAGGGGGTGGGGGACAAGGAGAAAACAAAAACAAAAAAAAAAAAAAAAAAAAAAAAACTTCAGGTTGTGTTGTTATTCAAGACATGGCTCTTATGCGGTCTGACGCAAGCTCTTCCAGAGTTTCCAAAAAAACTTGGATGGGGTTGTTCATGATTCAAAGCTATGGTTGTCTTCTACCTTCAGCACTCTTCTTGGACTCTAGTCAAAGCTGGCAGACTTTGCTTCCTTGCAGCTGGCTGCTGTTGACTGGCTGGCTGGCTGGCTGGCAAGGGATATTTGTGGCAGGGTCTTGTTTCCCAAGACGGCCCTTTGGTGGTCGCGTGAGGCTGGCATGCTGCCAATGTACAGTATGTTTGCAGGTGTATCGCCCAGCGACAGCAGGAAACAAGAGAGCTGAGGTGATCTTCTTGCGGAGGTATGACCGAGGGTTGCTGCGAGAGGAGACAGTGCTTCGGATTGCAGACTACGATTTGTACTGTGCAAAAGTAAAGTCATCCAAGGCGCCGCCAGAGCCCCGCAGCGTCATCCCAAAGGTATGAAAGAGCCATCTGTTCTGATTTTCGCTTTCTTGCATCTTTGATCCAGAGTCCTGCATTTGTTTGGCTGTTTTTTCAGGGTATCAGATAGCGCAGGTCACTGTTGTGGGTTTACCGTCGAGGAAGCTTCCTTTATGGGGGGAAGGCTTCTTTCTACAGGCTCAAGGGTCACACTTTTTTTTTTTTTTTTTTTTTTTTTTTTTTTTTTTTTTTTTTTTGGGGTGGGGGAATGTGGGATTGGGGCAGCAGGTGCCAGAGAAGAGACCAGGGGAGCCTATTGCTACAACACATCCCCACTATGAGCTGGTGAGGCATCTACAGCTGGGAGTTATGTTCAGCATCGCACAGGCTTCCTCCGCCAGCCCGCCCCTTGTCTCAGACCCCCTGCCTTCCGATTTCCATGTGCGGGTGATGCCCCTTCTGGAGATGCCGCGGAAAACATTGTGGTACAAGGAGTCAGGAGGGAAGGCAAGGCTCCGCAAGATGGGGATGAAGCCAAACACACACACACACACACACACACACACACACACACACACACACACACACACACACACACACACCACACCCACACCCACACCCACCCACCCCCCACACACATGCACGCGCGCGCACACACACACACCACACACACACACACACACACACACACACACAGAGAGAGAGAGAGAGAGGGGGGGGGTGGGGGGGACGGTGGGAGAGAGGGAGGGGGGGAAGGGAGAGAGAGCGGGTGGGTGGGGGAAGAAAGGGTCCCAACGAGTTGCAAGTTCTGAGTGCACTGGGGAGGTAATAGGGAGAAGGGAGGGTTGGTCAATGAAAGAATGAAACAGCAGCAGTGGCCAGTGGGTCAGAGAATTAGGTGCAGGGATCGCATGTGGGAGTATGCCATAAATTTGGGGGTGTGTGTGTGTGTGTGTGTGGTGTGTGTGTGTGGTGTGTGTGTGTGTGTGGTGTGTGTGTGTGTGTGTGTGTGTGTGTGTGTGTGGTGTGTGTGTGTGGTGAATTTTAAGCGTTCCACTGGCACATTTGGCTGGCAATGCAAATTGCGGGCAGAGGATACCTTCAAAGGCGTCTTGGACGATGAGATAGATGGGAAC
>KV908732.1:45846-48346 GCA_002005505.1 Botryococcus braunii
TCTCTCTCTCTCTCTCTCTCTCTCTCTCTCTCTCTCTCTCTCTCTCTCTCTCTCTCTCTCTCTCTCTCTCTCCCTCTCTCTCTCTCTCTCTCTCTCTCTCTCTCTCGCTCGCTTTCTCTCTCCCCCTCCCCCCCCTCTCTCTGCGTGTGTTTTGTGTGTGTGTGTGTGTGTGTGTGTGTGCGTGCGTGTGTGCGTGCGTGCGCGCGCGCACGTGTGTATGTGCAAGTGTCTGCGTGCTTGCACATGTGAGCATGTGCAGGTGGTTTCCTAGGGTTTGCGTGTATGTGCAGGACCTGGACCTGGACGTCCGATTGGAAGTGGCGCCGGCGGCTCGGGCTGCCCTTCTGGAGCAGGTTGCCCGAGATACACAGCTGCTGGAGAAGCTGCATATCATGGACTACTCCCTATTACTTGGCCTGCATTTTCCTACATGGGGCAACTCCAACTGGGTTCCTCCCAATTCCTCTCTGGTCAGCCTCTACCTACACTCACACCCCCTTCAGCTGACCCAGTGGCCTGGCTTGGCCTCCCTTGTGCATAATAAATGAGCGTCCATGCTACTGCAGGGCGCATTGTGTGGTCCGTCCCCGCCTGCCCGCCCATCCATCACTCGGCCGGGTCTCACAACTGTTTTCTGTGCTGCACTGTCCACTTCCTTCTCTGCGCATTTTGTTCCCCTCCCCCCTCCTCCGCCCCCCCTTTCCGCATGCCTAATTCACCTTCCTGCGCCCCTATCTCTCCTTCCTGGCGCAGTGGCTGTGACTCTCACCTTTGTGAGGTATCGCTATGTGCGTGGCATACAGCCGGAGAAGGAGGGGTCGGGGCTGGAGCTGATCTCGCCAGCCCTAACAGGACGACAACCAGTTCGCCATGCCTATACAGCTACCCGAGACGTATACGCAACCCTCAGGCCTCGCTCGTCCAATCAAAGTGGCGGCCGTTCTTCGTTTTCTTGCGCCCGCCTGGCCCAGCCATTCCCTGGCACCTGTGATACCCCAGGTGAGAGAGGGGGGCGAGGGGGGGAGAGGGGGGGGAGAGAGAGAGAGAGAGAGAGAGAGAGAGAGAGAGAGAGAGAGAGAGAGAGAGAGAGAGAGAGAGAGAGAGAGAGAGAGAGAGAGAGAGAGAGAGAGAGAGAGAGAGAGAGAGAGAGAGAGAGGGGGGGGGGGGAGGGGGGGGGGGAGAGGGAGAGGGAGAGACTGCTGGCTCTTTCCTGCCTTTGATAGCTATCAGGGTCGGGACTCATTATTAGCACGTCTGCCCTTCCGCCTTATCCCCCCTTCCCTGCCCTTCCTCCCTCTTCCTCCTGTCTTTATCTCCTTGCATGAACCTCTGGTGTATGCTTGCTGATGTGTAGGTGTGTGTGTGTGTGTGTGTGTGTGTGTGTGTGTGTGTGTGTGTGTGTGTGTGTGTGTGTGTCTGTGTGTGTGTGTGGGGGGGAGAGAGAGAGAGAGAGAGAGAGAGAGAGAGAGAGAGAGAGAGAGAGAGAGAGGGGGGGAGGGAGGGAGAGAGAGAGGGTGTGTGTGTGCGTGAGTGCGCGTGCGTATGCATGCGGGCGCGCGTGGATGTTTACCTGGGATCCTTTTCTTGGCAGTACTAACAGCTGCATGGCTGTGGACGATGTTCCAAACATTGTGCCACTCCCTGGTTGACAACAAGGAATGGTCATTAGGAGCACATGCCTTGAACATTGATGCAAAAAAGATGATTGATTAAGACAACATATGGAAGGGTTCTTGAGGAGCTCAAGGTGTCCTCCATTGCCATGTTGAGTCTTGTTGGGATCTGACTGGCAACAGCAGAGAAGCTGATGGCGGGCGGGCGAGGCTCAGCAGAGTGGGATTCCAGCATGGACAAATTAATCCGCTTGGCTGTCAATGATGGAGGAACACATGGGGCCGTGGGGCGTCCCCTCCAGTGGTCCCCACCAGAGTCGAAAGCCCCTCCCGGGCCCCCCAGCCCCTTCTCCCTTGAGGAGGCCCAGGTCAGTACCTCGCCTCCCCACTTGCCTAAGGATGTGCGCCCTTCTGAAACTGTCTCTACTATGGCTAGACCAAAGATCTTGCGCAAACGTATGGTTGCACACTGCTCATAGAGTCCCTACGGCCCGGCTTTTCATTGGGTCAGGAGGATGCGCCCAAAGTGAAAAGAGGCTGCATTCACATGCTACTCGGGGGACCTGGCTCCAAGGGAGCCTGTCAAGTGTCCAAGCTTTGATGGGTTGTGTCTGTTCAGAGGTGTAGAAGGCTGGAGACAGGGTTCTTCAAGGCCTTTTGGGGTGTCCCTGTTCAAAGAGGTGACCGTCTCGGGGTTCACCAGCCTGTGGGTAATTTCATTCCATAGGCTTGCAGAAGAGGTTCCCTCCCCTGGCTTCGTCGAAAACTATTCGGCGCATCGTTGATGCGTTGAGTGGCAGCAGACTTGGAGAACTTCTTCTGAGTGCCAGGTGGCAGAGGGCTGACGGAAAAGTCGTGTGGGATAGCTTGCTGAATTGGTAAGGGTA
>KV908732.1:50846-80586 GCA_002005505.1 Botryococcus braunii
CAGGTAATACAGCGGTTGATAGCAAATCAGTATGCCAGGCCATCGCAGAGGGCACAAGACAGGTTACAGTGGTATATACCTCTGTAAATCCCTGAGCATATGGATACAGGAGGCTCTGCAGACCATCTGTGATTAAACTCGGGTTTTTGTGTGGTGGAACAGGAGTACAATCTTCGGAAGCGCACAGAGCACATCCTCAAATCAATTGTGATTGACGGCTCCAAGGTATCCGTCACCAGTCCAGCCAAATATGCCCGTCGTTTTCACCGCCTCGTCTCCGATTTATTTGTCACGCGATACAATAGTGCAGCATAACGGCGCATCTGGACCTTTGACGTGGCCATCTGGCTGTGTTGAAAAACACTAGCAGTACAAGTCGTTGCTTCAGAGGGAATTCACAGCTGTCGGCTTGACTGCTGAGCGGGTCTCCTTGAAGAGGAGACTCTCATGACTTCTGATAGCTATTACACAGGGGCCGAGTTGAGGGAAGATTCTGATGGCTTCTGATGAAGTTCTGGTCAGAGCCTGAAAGCCTTCCAAGCTCGAAGTTCCAGCACCCTTCTCTTCCGCTCTTGCTCTTGCTAGAAGTTTTGGTGGTCTGCCCTCTCCGGGGGCTGGAGGTTCTGCAGGCTAGGAGTAGAAGGATGTCTCGTGTGTGTTTTCCAGGATAGAACGAAAATGGGCTCGCGTGGATATAGCATTCCAGGCTGCTATGACTGTGCTCGCGTGACAACGAAGCAGTTGCCCAATTTATATATGATGGGAAGTGCATCGCAGCTGAAATCGTTGTTTGCTCCTCCTTTGCATGTACATGTATTGGCATTGTTCCAGTCTCCCTTTAAGTCTGGCCTCCTCAAGCAGGGCAATGCATTACATTCTGCTTTGTAATGCGTGTAATGCAATTGTGGGAATGCTGCGACCCCCGGGATAGCTCTGGCGGCTTGGGGGTTCCCTCGCGGTTGTAGAGATCCAAGCATTGGCGACATTAATGACTATGTGTAGGACAATAATGTCGCCAATATTGCCTCTAGTCACTGTGGCGGAAGCTGCAGGGGAAGCTTCAGTTTCTTGCACAATACAACATCACGAGTGTCATCCAGGTTCCCCTAGGGACAGAGATGTTTCTAGGTCTTTCGAAAGTGTTTGCTGGTCAGGTCATTCTTGTTGATCTATGATGTTTTGAGCGGTTTTGACGAAATGCAAGTAAGCTGGGCAGCATCAGCTAACGATCAGTGTTGGTGCCTTCTGCCTTTGCTATCCGCCATGACTACGAACCCATCGGGCTCTCTACTTGATGTCCCCAACACATTGTTGCAGGAAACGGCATATGCAAGAAGTGAACAGAACGCGAGTTTTATGCCCAGAGGGAGTGGACGCCTTTGTTGTGTTGCATAGTGGCAGTACGCAGCTTTATGTGAGTGTGATTGATGCCCTGAGGAGCTAGATGGCTGGCCAGTGGAGGTCTCAGAAGATGTTGTGAAGCTATAACCATAGCGCTCCTCAGCTCCCTTTCCCAAGAACCCAAGAGAACACGCAAAACCCAACCAAACCCCAAAAAGTAAATGTGAGCATCAACTTGCACATACGCGTGCACACACACACACACACACACACACACACACATTATCACAAGGTCTAAAGGCTGATGACATGGAAGTTGTGATAATTCTGGTCGTGCTCATTAGCTGTGGACGTTTTCATTCAAGTCTGCAAGCTTGCTAGCCCAGGGGCTTGCAAGGCCGCCGCTCACTCTCCAAAAGGTTCAGAAAAGTATTGCTGCCACCTCTTTTAACCATGCAAATAAAAGGATTCATAAGGGAGAAAGAGGGCCGCGTACTGAAAGACGCACCTGCATGTTCTCGATGGTTGTAGTATAAGGCGTTTGGCAACTATGAGACTTTAGCAGTTGTTAAGTTGGATGGGCGTCACAGAGGTCTACAAGCACGAGACTACTAGCCTCTGCTTCACTTGGAGCATGTACTTGTGTCTGTCGGGTCGGCCAAGCAGACAATCATGTGAATGCTTCCCCAGGTGCTCCTTTCACTTTTTCCCCGATATCTTTCACGGATGTCAACCACGGATCGAGGTCTTCTTGCTGCTCCTGCATGCTTGATTCTTGATAGGTTGTGCACGATGGGCATTGAGATTGCATGTGCTCGCTTGTTGAAGACTTCACGTCTTGTTTACAACAGCACTCCAAGCTTCTTAAGAGTACAGGAGCGAGAGGGTGTGTTTATGTGCAAGCCGACAAAAATCTCTCTCTCTCTCTCTCTCTCTCTCTCTCTCTCTCTCTCTCTCTCTCTCTCTCTCTCTCTCTCTCTCTCTCTCTCTGTGTGTGTGTGTGTCTGTGTGTGTGTGTGTGTGTGTGTGTGTGTGTGCGTGCGTGTGTGTGTGTGTGTGTGTGTGTGTGTGTGTGTGTGTGTGTGTGTGTGTGTGTGTGTGTGTGTGTGTGTGTGTGCAATTGAGCACAAATCCCTTAACATTCCTCCAGGCTCGTAGTAGATCATTGCCCTGCAGACGGTATCCTTTGCTCTTACGAAGATAAGCACAAATAAACCTTGCAACACATACAGGAGCCATATTGACCGTGGCTGCCATAGCCTGCATAAACAAGATTCAACCAGTAGAGTTCTCCAAATATTCCAGCTCGCCTTCAGGTCGGGTGTCACAAGTCAGCGCTGCACGCACGTGATAACCAGAAAGTTTTCGAGATTACCTGCGAGGTACCCAACGGCTTAAAATATACGAGCTTTGAACGGCACTGTTGTCTTTTTACTCTCAAAAGACGAAATTCAGCGCCATATTGCCACCCTATACTTGATCGAATGCAGTGTCATCACAAGGAGAATCTTCGAGCTTAAAACCATAAGTCATCTGGATAGCAGTACCACCTAGCAAACATATCAACAACGTCCACAAAACGCCAACGGCCCTCGCCCCATAAAGGCACCAACATTACCTGCAAAAGTGTGGATTGGTGGGAGGTGCGGCCCGACATGTCACGACTACTCAAGATCCAAGCTGGCCTACGTAGCTACCAAAACTGTCTACCACAATGATCAGGTCCGTTATCACAAAATGCAAGATACTTCTACTGCGCATGATGCAAGGCACTTCCTCTGCGCCTAATTGTACAAGATGCTTATAGACCACGAAGCAATGCACCCGCTGGTTCAATCACAGGGCTACCACCGGGGACAGGACGATCCGACGGCAAGCAAGGTTAACAACATGCATTGACGCCAAATTCCCAAGGTCTACGGGAGTATGGCATAACACGCCCAAAGTCTTCCAGAGGGAGTTGCCACGCAGATGATGACGATTGGAAACACGGTGAAAGTAGCCTAACGATGAGGGCATCCAGCTAAAACTGGATATGGAGCAGGACAGATCTCGCCACCTACTCGCATTCAGCCCACCTTCCAGTTCCCCGATGAGGGAACTACAGAAAAATGCAAGAACCTCTTATGTATGGTACAAGAGGCTCACAATACCTATCCAAAAAGGACATTTCGGAAGTATGCAAGTGCACTAGATGCCAATGGTGCTTCAAAACTCCACATCAGCACCCACTCTGCGTGGGTATTTGAGGGATTCACTATCAAGACATAGTGCCATTGCTGAACGTTGCCAGACGGGCGCTACAAGCATGTTCTCAGACCCAACAGCCAAGGAACTCAGCAGGACGAATAAAGAAGTTTAAGGTATGCAGATGTACCACGTGGGTACCCCCGTTCACCCCATCTAGGCTACTATATATACAACAGACCTGCAAGAAGTTGTAACAAAATCGTGTCAACCACGCCTATTGCCGGCCATTGTACTCCAGCAGGTTAGCGCAATCTCGGCAGGTAGACCATGGATCCGTACGTACTTGAAACTCCTCAAGTTGGGGAACAAGGCACATGTGATGACAAAATAGTCATAGCCCTAGATTCAAAGCCCTATGCTACATCACAAAAAACAACATATGCGCACTAACTTGTCCTGCAACATACATGGGCCAGCTGGAAAACAACATATGCGCACTAACTTGGCCTGCAGGTGACGACAAAACAACACGATTCAATGCCCTATGTTACATCATGAAACAAAACACCGCAAACTAAAGCCGGCCTACTTCACTTCCTTTCAAGGTTTCCCAAAGTCCAACCAAAAAAGAAATCACTGCCCATATGGATACATTGGCTTGGCTAACCCAACCGCAACGAAGGAGCTAAATCTCCAAGAACAGGGATCTCAGGAATAAGATTTCTGATTGGAAGCGGAAATTGCTCACGAACTCCAACAACCAAAGGTGATAGTAGCTGGTACAATCCACACCACCGCATTTGAATTCCTATGTAACCAAGAGAAGAATTCCTATGTAACCAACAACCGGCGGTCGATCAGCATTCAGCTTGGTACCACCATTGCGCTGGCCACTGGCTGTAGGGTCGGAAACGACAACGGCCCACTCAACTGAGCAGGTTGGTGGCTCACACACTAGCAGCACCTCCCAATGTACCTTTGCCATCTTAGGCCACACCAACTGTGGCTCCATTGCTGCTTGCGGCCTCTTCAAACTCCTCCTTAATGAGTACCAATAGGTCTCCTGCAGTTCCATTTGTAGCCGCATCACTCAGTTTCAGAGGTTTGTGATTGAGTGACCTTGCAAAATGTGTGCACCGGCGCATACACTTAACCTTTCGTCCCATCATCCCCCAAATGTGCGCATGTTTGTGCGCGAGCGCATGCACACACACACACACACACACACACACACACACACACACACACACACACACACACACACACACACACACACACATACAGTGCCATCCCATTTGCACCACTAGACAGATGCGCCTGTTCACAGATGTTGACTTGCATATGTAAGTTCGAGCATTTGGGCTCCTGAAATAGCTGTTGCAAAGCCTCTTTCACGTGGGGGGCGTGCTTTACCGTGTGCATCCCCACTTCCCCCACGGCAGCATGTGAGGTGCCGCAACAAGGATGTACAGCAATGCGCTGAAGGGAGACATCATGGCATGCTCGCGGGGAGAAGCACCAGGAGAGTGTTCAAGCCAGGATAACATAACCAAGACAGCGCAGCGGACAGGAGACACACACACCTGCTTCAACGAGGTCCTTCACATTGACGGCCACATGCTGAATGAGGCCGGAACAAGGTGCGTTGACCGCCATTTCCATTTTCATTGCGTTCAGCACCATCAGGGCCTCTCCCGCTTTGACCCTCGTCCCTGTAAGGGTGACATAGGGCCCGTCACGTGCTCTTCCAAGCACTTGGATGATGTAACAAGGAGCGTGACACAAATACTCGCACTGGCACGCACAGATTCACATGCACACACAATCGCGCTCTCTACGCCTCTCTCTCTCTCTCTCTCTCTCTCTCTCTCTCTCTCTCTCTCTCTCTCTCTCTCTCTCTCTCTCCCCCCCCTTTCCCCTCCCCCCCTCGCATACACACAGACAGAGACAGAGGCAGGCACACGCACACGCGCACCCGCGCGCACGCATACACACGCGCGCGCGCACACACGCGCGCGCTCGCGCGCACACACACACACACCCATGCACGCACTTGCCTCGGGGTCGACAATTTAAAAAGGGGTGATTTCTCGCAGAAACGCAACACAATCTCTTCTGTTTTCAAAATTCACTCTTTTTTCTTGGGGGCCGCGTCGGAGGGGGAGGGGTTGCCTGGTTTAGCCCTGACTTCTATGACCTCGCTGGCCATAGGGGCCCCAACGGAGCCTAGCGTGGAGGGGTCACTCTTGTCGCGCGCGGATCGAGGAACGCCTCCTGCTTCGACCGAGTCCTTTGCAGTCGAGTCCTTCACCTCCACAGTTCGAGGAAGACCATTCGCATCAAAGAATACTTCCCTGTGCACCCCCCCCCCCAAAAAAAAAGGGGAAAACAAAAGCCAACATGAGACTCCAGCAGCAGACACGCAAAAAAAGTCCTTGGCAGTCGCAAAGCACTTGGTGCTTTCAAGCAGACCAATGTCAAACGTTCAACGAGACAAAGTTATCTGGTTTATATGATACATCATAGTACTTAGTATGGATTTGGGCAGATGCTTTGGATCGGGAAACATTGCCACAACCAGAACATGGGATAGTAATGCTCATTTAAAGAAACCATCACTTCTGAGCCCATCCGTACTGAGCAACATTAGAAAAAGTCGGACAGATGTCCTGTACACTCTCCTAAAGGATATACACCTGTACTACACATGCACCCCGGCAGTGGCGCAATAACTCTTCCCTTGCTATTTGAAATCCCCGCACCCGACCTTCATCCGGAGGGCTGTGTTTGGCTGGGGTACGCAGAGTCTGTGGGGTTTGGACACAGAGCTCTTAGACAAAGGGGAGGGGTGTGAAGGGAAGGGATGTGCCACACGGGGAGCCAGCAACACACAGACCCACACACACCACACACACAGACACACACAGAGAGAGAGAGGGGGGGGGGAGGGGGAGAGGTGAAAGGTTAAAGTACCCCATATCACGCACACCTGTCGAAAGCACAAGCACAGTGAGTATACAGTGGGGAAGGGGAGGGGATATATGCCACCACACCGAGGTTTTACCGGGAGAGAGAGAGAGAGAGAGAGGGGGGGGGGAGAGGCATAGAGAGAGAGAGGGAGAGAGAGGGAGGCCGAGAGAGTGGGGGAGAGAGACGGGGATAGACACACACACACACACACACACACACAGAGAGAGAGAGAGAGAGAGAGAGAGAGAGAGAGAGAGAGAGAGAGAGAGAGAGAGAGAGAGAGAGAGAGAGAGAGAGAGAGAGAGAGAGAGAGAGAGAGAGAACACTGAGCGTTGCTTCGTCTCTATCCTGCATCCTCCTCGTGGGCTCCCCATGGCTAATTCCCAAATGATTTCCTTTAGAGCTTTACTTGCATATTACGCAAATAGCAATTTACTCCCCCGAAAGGTCCAGGTAAGTATCACTTATGTCCCAAAGAACGCAACCCTGGTTTGCGGGAGCACGCTTTAGACACCAGCTCGCGGAAGCACCTCACTGTTGATCTTGCATCTATCAGAGAAGCGTCAACAACTTCTTATGCAGGCAATCAATGTCAAAACAAACAGGTGGGGACTTCCTCAGGTGAAGGAGGAACAATGACGGCAAATAAACTAGTCTCGCGCATTGTTTTAGTGCTACAGGGCATCTGTCGACACCAGAGCCCTACCCCTGTTACTGTCTGACGCTCCAAAGCACTGATGTAACACTCCAAAAGGTTGCAAAAAAATTGGCTGTCAAAGAGTGCAAACTTGGAAGAGTTATCATGACAGATAGCTATTCCTCATCATGGGCGACCATGATCATTTTGATGACAGGGACGCAACCTTAGAGGTTTGGGCTGGGTGCATTTGTTCCCAATGGAGGCAAAAGGCATGTGGTGCCACATGCTTTGGGGGCTCACCGGACGCCGTCCCGCAGCTCAGACTTGGCTTTGTACTTGATAGTCACAGTGTTGCCTTTAGATATTTGCACTTCGATCTCCTCATCCTCCACCATCGGCGTCAAGAAGTTCCGAGTTGGGAGGGCCTCTACAAACTCGCTGTACTGTATTTCAAATAACCTGCAATCCACAAGCATGTCCTCCAAGCCTTCCAACAAGCCCTTCTAGAGGGCAGGCACCCATGGAAATACACATTTGGAACACCTCCCCCACCCCAGCCCTTGCGCCCCCAACCCCCCCCCCCCCGGCGGGGCCGTACACGCACCGGGGTGGGGGGGAGAGAATGCCCCCCTGGAAGGGGGGGGGGGGGGTGGTTCATAGACATACTGACATGAATCCACAAGAAAAGTTTCTGCTGTTGTCCCTGTGACTTGCATGGCACAAGTTGGTGTCCTGGACTTCTGGAGGAGGACAGAAGCCATTTATGCGACCCCCCCCCCCCCCCGGGGGGAGCAGATCGGGGCTCAGAGATATGATGATGACCATAACAGTAGCATTATCATCATGACAACTTATTTGCAACTGTATATTCAACAACAATATGGTCTTTCACTAACTCCCAAATTCACCATTAGCCGCTGCCAACAGGAACTGCACCAATATGCTTTCTAAAAAACAAAAAACTCGCATTCCTGAAGGGATGACGAACCCGGCTGAGAACGGCATCAGACCAGGACCATAGAACGTCATCGTGAACTCAAGCGGCTTTGGGACACTGACATTGCCCCCATAATCGGCAGAAATCTCACATACAAACGAGCTCTCTTAAGTGTTGCACCAATGCTGGTAAACATCCGCACGGGCCCTTCCAAATGACAAAGGATTATGGCAAAGCAAAGAGCATGGCTGAAAAAGGGAAGGGGACAAGGCATTCTCAACATACTTGTACGCATCGAAGACCTTGGGGTACATGGCAGCCGACAGCGCATCTCGGGGTTCTATCTTATAGCCCGGGTACTTTGCTTTAAGGTTAGCTTCCAGAGAGGCGAGGTTGACGGGGGGCAGCTCGGCTCCCGGGCGCCCTTCAATCCGCTTCATATCCTTTATTACCCTTGAGCGGAAGGGCTCAGGGAACCCACCAGGCGGCTGGCCCAGGTAGCCCTGCAGGTACTCCACCACACTGCGCACGGAAACAGACGAGCTGGGGCGCCAAACACAGGCGCTCCAGGCAATCACAGCATCGGTGTCGACTGCACACTCTCGGCATACCTCCGGAGGAATTGGAAGCTGCAAAAATATGAAACGTATCATGGCTGTCTACCCAAATCTCCCCACCCCTCCAACCACATAGCCTCCCACCCCCAGTCCCCCACGACTCCCAGTGTCGCTCCATAGAAACATACCCACACACTCACGCGCGCGTGCTCCCTCCCTCCCCCTTCCCCCCCCCTCTCTCTCGCATTCTCGCACGCTCGCATGCACATCCATGCATGCGCGCTCGCGCGCGCGCGCACACATCCACACACACACACACACACACGCAAACAACACACACACACACACACACACACGCAAACAACACACACACACACACACACACACACAGACGCACATGCACGCACACACACACACACTCACACACATGATTGCCGACGCGCGTACCCCCTGTGAAGAGAGACGGGAGGGCGCCTGTCCATGGGTAAGGGCAGGGAGGGGAAAGACGATAAGGTCACACTGTATGTGGGCTGGGCGTCTCGTGAGGGCCCCAGGGGAAAGTTCGAGTGGGCCAGATCAGGATTGAAAAGCTGGGGTTTGCAGTCTGACTGGGAACTCCCGCGAGATGACATTTCAGCCCGACATTTCAGCCCGAAACCTGCCACGATCGGGAATGTCCCGACTCGAAAGGAAGAAATTTGGGCTGGAAATCCACACAAATTCGACCTCCCGGGAGTTCCAGTCTCAAAGAGTTGGGGTCCGCAGTCTTGAAAAGCTGGGGTTTGCAGTCGGGGAGGCAGGGAAGGAACGGTGGTGGTTTACCTTGTAGGGAAGGGAAGCTCTGCGGCGCGCTCCACCACAGTGTGCTGATTTAGGTTGTTCTGGACCATGAATTGGGCCAAATCCCCCACTACCTTGCTGCTGGGCGTCACCTGTGCCGCGTTCACAGCACGCCCGTCACGTAAATCCCCCACTTCAAGGCACCACCCACTAAATCATATAGCAGCCACTATGTCCCCCCTTCGAGGCACCAGCCACCATAGCATGTACCAGCCACTATATCCCCCCTTCAAGGCACCAGCCACTATAACATATAGCACAGCCACTATGTCCCCCTTTCAAGGCACCAGCCACTATTTCATGCATTCAATTGCAGCGTGCTGTGAGCTATATCTTCTTGCAGGCACCATTTCCACTAAACGAAAAAGTAAAAATTGATCATGTAGGCTTTCAAGATTATATTATAGCTTTGAGATTTCCAGGATTCAACCTAAAATCTCTTAGTTGCTTACAACCCGCAATCCCAGTGTGTTCTCTGAACCCCTTCCAACACGCCCTTGGGAGGGTCCGACTCCTGAAGGTGTGTGCTAGATGGGGTGCACAGACCTCCCTCTCTAAAAGGAGCTTCTGCAGACTTTCGCGTAGATGTAGGCAAAGGGGGGGGGGATTATCTTTGCCCCCTTAACCTGTCCTCTAGAGGGTGTGGGGAACGGCAGAGGAGCCGTGCCCAGGTCCTCTCGACATCAGTGGCCATCAGTGCTCTTTCAAAAGGTTCAGACTGATGCATTTAAATGTTAGGCGGTGGGTGTTTGGAGCAGGCAAAGTGTCATGTTGTACGCCATTCTGCACCAAGCATAAACACTTGATGGGTCCGTCCGACTCCCAACCAAACTCATGCTCAGCCTCTTCCTCCCATCTCCGCATTGAGCACGGTAACTTAGATGTCTCTTTCTACGAGTTCTTGTTCATTCTGGGTTTGCCCGATGCAACTCAGTCCATACAAAACAATCTGGCGAAGCCTGCCCCTGTGACCCAGAAAAAGGCGCAAGGCACCACAAGAAGGGATTCTCTGCAACCCGAAAGCAAAAATTAAGCGCGGTCCTGAACAATTTTGCTGCATGCAGCAGGCAGGTGGGAAGGAAAATAAACTGCGGAAGAGGCCCTGACGCCATTCGCCAACAAAAGCAAGGAGAGGCCGGGGAACGAACCTTCACAATGTCGCCCAAAACAAGATTTGCTTCAGCATATGCTGTTTGAACCTTGTCCCAAGGGGCCTTGTTGCTCGTCGCCTGGAGCTTGAGATTTGTGTACTGCCCTCCAGGCATCTCTGTTCTGTAGACGTCCGATGCAGGGGAGCGGAGGTCGGATTCAAACGGGGAATACAGCAACCGTGTCTGGTCCCAATAGGCTGAAAGCTCCAGCACTGATGCCGGGTCGATTCCAGTGTCCCATTCCGTCCCAGCAAGGGAATTTACCAGCGCCCCCATGCTGGGTTGGGAGGTCGTGCCTGTTTTTGCAAGTCCATGATTCTGTTTTCAGACACATGCACAAGTACAGCTCGTGCCCTCAATTTTCGCACACTGCATTCTTAGCACTCTGCCTGTGTGCTTTGTTTCGTGCATCATGCTGCCTGCCAGAATTATTGCTGGCATGAAGGAAACTATCTTTTGCTCAGTGACCGCATGGCAGGATCTAATCCGTCACCCTGCTTTGTAGCCCAAGATTGAACAGTGGGCAGCTGGACAATTCACCACACTTTACAGAGGGAACTGAAGGTTGTAAACCATCTGAAGACCTCAGCACCAACAAGGATCTCTCGGCCCAACAACCGTTCCTACACCCATCACCTTGGTAGTAACTTAAGGATTAACCCACCACAGAAGCCGGCGACATGCACCTTGAGCTGCGTGAGCAATTCAGAGAGCAATGGCCCCTATTTCCTAGTATGTATAGTTTCCTGTTCCTTGCACAAGAATGGCACGCTGTGCTCGCCCCGTGTGCAGAGATGGTAAGCTTCAGAAGCTTATACATTAACTTCAAGGTGGTCCGTTTCACAGATATTCTCCAAAACGCTAAGTCAGCTCGACAACTTCAAAAGCCGCCACCTTACATAGTTATTCAATTTGGAGTGAGGCCCACATCAAGTTCGCTAAAGCTACATGTGGCTTGACCCGGGGTCAGGCGTCGCACACAGCCACAACCCTTTTGTTGCCTGCCCTTCACGTTTCCTCTGTGCTTGAAACCAACAAGGCGAACTCGGTAACTCCCTCTGTGCACTTTGCATTTTCATTTTAAAATGAATTAAGTTATGTAATAACTTTGTTTAACAATAAGAATCAAGCTTTATGTTAGTAATTTGTCACTTTATATATTGAAATTCCTGACTCCCATTGATTTTGTTAAAAACAACAAACTTGAGGCCGCAGAAGTGCCTGCACACATGCCATGGCGTTCAAGGTGTTTCTGAACTTGTCAAAGCGCCTGGAGTTGCTACATGTCTAACAACCACATGTACGGGCCATTGCCTGGAGGAAGATGGTGGGATAGTGGCGCACCAGACATGGAGTCAATAGCGCAGTCAATAATGTCAGCTCCAGCATAAGCGGCAGCAAGCTGTGTGGCCACTCCCGTTCCAGCCTGGAGCCCAGCCAAAACTCTGCCAGTTAGCCACACATGTCTTAGGTCTTTCAGTGCAAGATTAGTAGACCATGGCCACTCAGGACTTTGCCATTTTAGAGCTCATGCAATGACCACACACTCCGGCTTTGGTGATATGAGTACATTTACCTGATTGCAAGCCCAATAGTCCAAGCAAAAGCATCGGCATACTGGAAAGCACCAGCCCTTAAAGAGTCGCTTCATTGGTGTTGCCGGGCTGTCTACAAGACCATTGCTTACCATTGTCCGACCCTTGCTTGGACTGAGTGAATTCCCCAAGGATCAAAATTAAAGCAAGAATAAAATACAAAAACCACACAAAATAACAACAACAACAACAACAACAACAACAACAGCCACAACATCAACAACAGCAGCAGCAGCAGAGTGTGGCAGTAGGACAGATCTTTCTGGTCGAGACTTTATTCCCAAATGTTCCCCTTTCCTACCAAGGGGCCAAAACATTGACGCCCTAAACGTCTCCAAACCACTGTTTTCCATACAAAATCAGATATGAGGATGATAATGTCAGACCGAGCTCGGATGGCAGGTGTATGGCAGCTTCTTTGGTTGTTCCCTGGCAGGAAACTTCATCAGATGGGGCGGTGGGGCATTTGCTCCCCTCAGGCCCCCCCAAACATCCAGCTGCCAACTTCCATGCAGTGTTACACAGGACGGCTGGGAAATTGCTTATCGCAGGCGATCCTAAGAAGGACGGGCGCGGGAGAGGAAAGGAGGCAGAGCCAAATTAGGACTGTTCTCTCCATTGCAGTTCTGCTCCGGTGGCGAAGAGAAGGCGACTCCATCTTGAAAGTTTTCTAGGAAATTGCCGGGTATGATTACCAGACATAATCCAGACAATTATCCAGAATAGCCTCCCTGGACGAGCATTGCACCGAGCAAGTTCTAAAAGGGCGACATTCTAGGGATCCATCACCGGTCGCGACACGGGACCAAAGCCCGGATCAGACTTTGAGTGGGAACTCCCGCGAGGTTGAATTTGTGTGGATTTCGAGCGCAAATATCTTCTTTTTAAGTCGGGACAGTCCCAATCGCGGCAGATTTCGGGCTGAAAGGTGATCTCGCCGGAGATCCCAGCGTGAGGCGCACCGTGTCATGCGTGTGCACATGGATGACAGTGTCTGGGAATTTTTGGCGGAGGGCAGAGACCAGAATCGTCGCCGCCTTCGGTTTCAGAAGGCCCGCCATGTCCTTGATAGCAAGCGCATGCACCCCGTGCTCCACCAGCTGCTCTGCCAGGTCGAGATAGTAGTCCAGCGTGTACTGCACACCAATACAGTGTCAGCAATCCAGCGCTTGGACTGCACCCCATACATGTCAGCAATCCAGCGGGTGTACTGCCCACCAACACATGTCAGCGATCCAGCGCGTGTACTGCACCCCAACATGTGTCAGCAATCCAGCACGTGTACTGCACCCCAACATATGTCAGCAATCCAGCGCGTGTCTGCACCCCAACACGTGTCAGCAATCCACCGCGCTTGCTGCACCCCGACAGACGTCAGCAATCCAGCGCGTGTACTGAACTCCAACACATGTCAGCGATCCAGCGTATGTCTGCACCCCAACACATGTCAGCTGCTGCAGAGCCCTGTCAGGCTTGCGACCACCCGCGCTCCCCCTGGCAGGCATGCACACCCGCCACAGCCTGGTAGAACTTTCAGAGTGTGCCTCCCCCAACACCAGCCCGGATGTGAGCAAAGCCATTTGACCATGAACCGACTTTGCTCCGCCAACTTGAAAGACAAGCTCTGACAAAGTTGATAGCTACACCATGAATCGGCTCAAGAAACAGCAGGATAGATGCCAGGAGAATGAATGACCATGGCAGTTCTTATGCCTGCACCAGCAGCAAGTAGCATGCAAAGGAGAGTCGATACTTAACAGAACTTGCCCTGCTTTTGCCGCTGACACACAAGAGGCAAGCAAGGCGGAAGATCATAGACTGGCTTGGTCCCGTCGGACACCAGATATGAGTTGCAAGCGATGCTACCGGTAGCAGACAAGATGCAAGCAAGGCGGATGATCATAGCATGGCGTGGGCCCGTCTGCCACCAAAGTAGGATGCAAGGCAGAGCCCGTGATCACTGCATGCTTTGACCCCATCGAGCACCAGATACGAGTTGCTTGCGTAATGCTGAAGACCATGGCACAGCATACCAGCACTCAAGGCACACTCCATCTGCCAGGGAAAAATAAAAACACACACAGAAAACAAGAAAACAAAAACAAAATTAAAATAAAAAACCCCTTGCAGAGGTTACGAGATTCACTCACTATTCCTTTTGGCTCAGGAAAATGTGCAGCCAAGAGGCTCCTCTTTCCATTTGGCTCTGTGTGTGTCCAATGCCATACAAGGCGGCGCACCTTTGTCCTTCTGGGATCCGTTATGTCCCCGGTGTAGCAGATGGCCCCCTCCGCAACCCCCCCAGCGCGGCGCACGCTGTCGATGCCAAATTTGAGGTTGTCGAGGTAATTAAGCGCGTCAAACACCCTGAATATGTCAATTCCATTTTTCTTTGCTTCTGCTACAAAAGCATCAACCACGTTGTCGGGGACGGGGTTGTAGCCCACAGCGTTTGCGCCTCGCAGCAGCATCTGCAAAAGAGCCACAGCCACCTCTTGTTGCAGGGCATGCATGTTCAACATGTTGGTTGCTGCCTTACGAGGGTCTAACTTAACTTATTGCAAGAGAAGCTACTAGGGGCGACGAATAAGATCTAAGGGGGTAATAGGAACATGTTGGTTGCTGCCTTACGAGGGTCTAACTTAACTTATTGCAAGAGAAGCTACTAGGGGCGACGAATAAGATCTAAGGGGGCAATAGGCTATCTAGGCTAAAAGCCTACAGGACTAGGGTTAATAGTCCAGATAGCCTATTGCCCCCTTAGGCCATGCCTATGGGGCAATAGGCTATCTAGGCTATTAGCTGTTGGATGCGGATTTTACGCGATAGGGATTATCCCTGGTCCCGAGATAATAGATAGCACGCCTTCCATTGGAAAGTGATCATGCAAATTTTCAAAGAAGGTCGCGGAGTTGATCACAACTGCCACGGGAGGTGGGGGGCACATGGCTGCGCTGTTTATTGAGGAACCACTTCTGCCAAAACGTATTTCGTCTCACAAACTGAAGTTGCAGTAAGCACTGGTCATCAGGCTTTTAGAAGAAGCCGCTCAGAGACACCCTTCCGTTCAGGCTTGTGAATTGCCTGAAGAGGTTTGCCTCAGAGCACGATTTCTTAAAGTTCCTTACAGTACATACACACGCAGGCACGCCTGCACCGCGTACGCCACAATGCCACAACATTCACGCCAACACTGCGCCAACACTACGGCACAACAAGCAGGGACTCAAGCATTTGCATGCCTCGGGCATTTTGTACCTGTCAGGCCATCCACCCAAATATTCTTCATCACACACACACACACACACACACACACACACACACACACAGAGAGAGAGAGAGAGAGAGAGAGGGGGGGGGAGAGGGAGAGGGAGAGGGAGAGAGAGAGAGACAGAGAGAGAGAGAGAGAGAGAGAGAGAGAGAGAGAGAGAGAGAGAGAGAGAGAGAGAGAGAGAGAGAGAGAGAGAGAGAGAGAGAGAGAGACACCTGCGTGACCTATAACGCAGACTACGCAGTGTGTAAAGCAAATTGAAGAGAAGCAGGGTTTGCAGAGCCTTGCAGGCAAGAGCACCTGGAAGGGAATGTTGGGAACCAGCTTGCGAAGCTCGTGAAGCCGCCGCCAGGGGCACTCATGCAGGAAGCGGAGTGCTACATCATAGGTAGCCCCACCCCAGGCCTCCAGACTCGCAGCATTAGACAGCAAGTGTGCGGTTGCAGGCGCCGAATGTAACATATCGATTGTCCTCATCCGTGTCGCCAACAGGCTTTGGTGGGCATCTCTCCTGCAGTGTTGCCCAACCACATTCCCTTTCTTGAGGCCCGCATGGACCATTGATTTTCCAAAAATCAAACAATGTGTGACCTGTTGGCTCCATGCGCTTCGAATTTCATGCACTTGAAGCGTTCCGCCAAACCCACACGGAAGCGCGCGTTCCACCCCATGGTTCCCAGCCTGGGGTCAGGGGTGTTGCGTACTGTACCAGGTGACCAGCCGTACAACCCTGCGAGAGGAACCTTGCCACCCGCCCAGACATCTGACAAGCAGGCGGGAGGATAATGTAACAAAGAAATCGAACCCGATGAATGTCAAACCCTCCTAATAAGGCCCGAGTGCTGCACAGCCATTGCAGTGTGGGAGCATAAGAGCAGTGCTGCACAGCCATTGTAGTGTGGGAGCATAGGAGCACTGCTGCAGAGCGATTGTAGACTGCGAGCACATGAGCAAGTGCTGCATAAGCCATGAAGCATTGTGTAGGAAGGACCCCACCAGGTTGTGTCCGTGATGAGCACGCCCTTATGCTCTCGGACCTTGCGAGCCCAGGCCTCGGGCCCCTCGGTCACCAACGTATCCCTCCAGCCCACGGGGGCCTTTGTCGCTCCCTCAGGCACACGCGGCGGGCATACTTTGATCCTGGGTGGTGGAGGTCCCACTGCCCCTGGGTGCTTCTGGCCGTTGACAATCTGGCAGGTGCATGACAAAGCAGTCACTTCTCTATCACAGCTTCATCAGGGATGTGGAGTAGCCTATGTAGAGAAGCCTGTGACTGATATATATGTTTTCCCGGGGCCTGTGACTGATATATTCATTTTTCCTCTAGAAGCCTGTAAGGAGGAGAGCCACAGGCACCTCCACTCAGGTTGAACTTGCCAGTTTAGGCTCATATGATACAGCGTAACTCTCCCTAACAACCCGTACCATAGCCCTGCCTGTGGACCACCCATCCAACAGCCAGTTCGTCGACATACTCCAAAATCCCATATCCACCACAAGGTGTGGCCGTGTGTGTGTTTTTGAGAATAAGAAAGGGGGGGGGGGAAATAAGGGGAGGGGGAAGGGCGGGACAGGGGGGGCGACTAAGGTCGGTAAGGCACCAAGCAAGGCAGGGCAGTGCAAGGCAATACTCAGACCCGTCTCTGCAAAAGCTCTGTAAAATCGTTCTCAGAGCCTGGCCTCCCGCCCACACGCCCAAGTGCAAGGGAGGAGGGAGGCCGTGCACCTAGGGGTGGGGCAAGTGTGGGTTTGACCAGTGTGGAAAGGGACGGAGGCTTTCAAGGCCAAATTACAGATGAGAAGCAGCACACATGCACAGGGCAGCCACCACAGAGTCCCGCCAGTTACATGAGGCCTTTTTGAAAATGGAGATAATAAGCACACTCCCAAACCATGCCCCCATTAACACTCACACACACACACACACACACACACACACACACACACACACACACGACGCTCGCGCGCACGCACGCACACACACACACACACACACACACACACACACACACACACACACACACACACACACATGAAAACACACAAAATCATACAAAGTGTAGGGGTTGGCACAGAACAATGGAGGTCAGGGCAACGGGGGAGGGGGCACCATATCTGCAAGGTAAAACAGCAGCTTGCTCGACTGCAGGTTTTGTTTCGCGTTGAAGTTGAACAGCTCTGGATGGCGTTCAATGAAGCTGGTAGTGGCTTTGCCTTCCTGGAATTCCTCATGGTTCAGCACATTTTCCAGGAACAGAATGTTTGTCTTGATGCCACGGATCTGGAACTCATACAGAGCGCGCAGCATCTTCTGTATTGTCTTTTTGTATGTTGGCGCCCTCGCAATCACCTGAGCGCCTCACTCCTCACCATCTCAAAATCTCCGGCATGCTTTATGCTTCAAACTAATAAATGAAAGTAACACCCCCACATCCACCCCACAACCCCCCATGTCAGCCCCCATTTGCTTGAGATGCATCTCTTAGCCATTTAACAAACTCCATCCGTCCATTTTTTTGAACTTCCACACCAACCCCGCTTTTGGTTTGGCTTCCCCCTCAGCAACCCCTTTTGACCTCACCCAAACCCCCCCTGTTGGTTCCAACTGATTTCAGCACAACTCCATAGACCCGCAACATGTTTCATTGGGTTCCCATGAAGATAAATGTACACCTCCAACAGAATGAGAACCACAAGCAATCACAAAAATATCTTTGTACCCTTCAAAAGTCAAAAGAGGAACTGGGTTCCCGAGTCCCGTCAACAAAATGATGATTCCATACACTCATTTGCCACAATCTGTCACCAAGGGACTCTGTAACGCATGCACGCCTTACATTTCTCTCGCCAAACATGTATGAAGGCAATTCTCTCCATCAAACACATATGAATGCAATTCTCCTTGTCAAACATGTATCAGGGCAATTCTCCCCACCAATCATGTATGAAGGCACTTCTCCCCGTCGACAATGAATGAGGACGATTCTCCCGGTCAAACATGTATGAAGGCAATTCTCCCCACCAAACATGTATGATGGCATTTCTCCCCATCAACTATGAATGAAGGCAACTCTCCCGATCAAACAAGTATGCATGCAAATCTCCCCGTCAAACATGTATGAAGGCGACGACTAGGTAAGAATATGAAGGTGGAAAACTAAGGGTTGCTGCTTCGAGGACCAGAGGACCTCCAGCAGGAGGGGGCGAACCTTTACAAGGAGAGAATCATAGTGCTTTGAGACGGACACGCCCGTCATCAAGGATCCATCCAAGCGGATGCCGGGACCACCAGGCGAGCGGTACGATTCGATGCGACCCGAATCTGGCAAAAAATTTTTCTCGGGGTCCTCGCTGGTAATACGACACTGTATTGCAAATCCTTCAGGGGGCCGCACATCCGCCTGTCCCACCACCAGCAATCATTAATCCATCCTCCACCGCACTTTTCCAGGAGTTCCGTACCTGATGCCTGCCAAGACAGTCATCCGCCAGCAGACTGATCAAGAAACAGAACAAACAACAGCACGGTGCTGAGTGCATGCGGACACACACACACACACACACACACACACACACACACACACACACACACACACACACACACACAGAGAGAGAGAGAGAGAGAGAGAGAGAGAGAGAGAGAGAGAGAGAGAGAGAGAGAGAGAGAGAGAGACTCTGTCTGTGTGTGTCTGTGTGTCCACAAACGCATAAACACACACTTTGAGGACAGTAATTGGGAAAGTGAAGATTATGCGTTCGAATGAAGCTGGCAACCAGTCAAATTACTTCTTCTGAGCAATGTCTGCTCAAAACTGCTGCTTACTGACAAAGCAGAGCCAGCCATTAAAATTCAATAACTGTAAATCAACAGGAAAAACGGAATATGTAAACAACAGCGCAACATTGAAAACTGGTAGCAGGTCAAACCTGAGATCCCAGGCCAATGTCTGCAAGGCTTGCACCCGCTGCGATCCAAATCTGCGCTTGAACAATATCAACTCCAGTGATTTCCTCTGTGATGGTATGCTCCACCTACCCACCCCTTCCAGTCAGTTCCCGCAGCAGTACAGCGTACCCTTTTTCTGGTACCAAAAATCGTTGTTGGACCTCAAGGAGTGCGTTTGTTGCGGGCTTTTGCTTTTGACCCGCAAGAAAGATGGGGTCCGTCAAACTGCCAAGCATCTGTTTTTGTGCCCAGGTATCCCATGCGAGATCGGAGGTCACCCCCAAATATGTGATAGAGGGGCCCCCTTCCCAGTAGTTATTTGCAGTATCCTGTACAGCAAAGACTTAACAGGGGTGCCTTGTAGCAGCCTGCCCCCCCCTTTGACCTCCTACTCATTAACAGTGTTTTCAACCCCATGACTCATATTTTGACCTCTCTCGGCATAGTCCACCTGACTTTATCCACAACAGTCCTTTAGCACATGTTTAGGTGAGTGCTGGCGCCCAAATCCGGGATCTGGAAGTTTAGGGCTCTCACCCGCATCTGCCTTTCCCCAAATCTGGGATGCAGCCAGCCTCCTGTACATCATGTGGGCCAACTGAACTCAACAGTTGACCGCAGAAGTGACAGACACGCAACGCTTAGATGCTCCCAAACACACACACACACACACACACACACACAGACACACACACACACACACACACACACACACACACACACACACACACACACACACACACACACACACACACACACACCCCCACACACACACAGCACCGGCAACAAGGCAAGGGGCATCAAACGTCCAACCTCTTCTCAGGAAAAAGGAAAGAGGGACATATGCAACAGCAAGGTTGCGGGCCTCGTACCTGGATGCGAGGGTTGACCTCAAGGAAGTAGTGATTCCCATGGACGTCAACCATGAACTCTACTGTCCCAGCGTTGCGATAACCCACATACTTGGCCAGTTTGATGGCATCCGCATACAGTTGCTGTTTGATTTTTTCATCCAACCCATATGCGGGCGCCACCTCCACGACCTGTCACACACGTGGCTTTGAGCTGGGTGAAAACAGAGGGCCAAATGCATCATGTATCATTGATTCTGCCCTCTACCTCCCCCCCCCCCCCCAATAATGCGTGTTTCCTGATCCCTACACTTCGTCTCATTCTTCTTCTTCATATCTCACTAATCTTTTGCTCCCTCCCCCACATCCCCACTCTTCAATCCGCAGCTGTGCTTCAGATTGATCAGCCACTTCTTGAAAGACCTCGTGCAGGCACATTTCTTTTGCAGAACCTCGCGCTCCTCACCCCCCCCCACACACACACACACACCCACACACACACACACACACACACACACACACACACACACACACACACACACACACACACACACACATGCCCGCTGTTTTCCACAAAGCGAGAGCAATTATTAGCTGCATCCTCTCAGGGAGCTGGCATGCAGGAAGACAATGCCCAAAATGGCGGTACCTTCTGGTGGCGTCGTTGAACAGAGCAGTCGCGCTCATATAAATGAACAACGTTCCCGTAGTTGTCTGCCAATATCTGAATTTCGATGTGGCGGGGGTGCTCCACATACTTCTCCAGAAACATGCGCCCGTCGCCAAAGGCCGCTTTAGCCTCTCGGCTCGCCCGAGTGAAGGCATCATCAATATCCTCCTCTGCACCACTCAGACACACCCATAGCATCATATACGCAATTCACAAATAATGGCACACACTACCGCTTCTTTCATAAATCCACAAGGGGATCGTGTCACTGTGCATGCTTACATTGAAGACTACAGCCATGCACATGGTCAAGAGGAAAGAGTGGAGTGTAAGAGGCTAGAAGCAGAAACACACCTTAGGCACGACGCAAAGTACCTTCAATTCACATTCTTTTGAATGTCTAAAATGTGGGAAAGCCCATTTTCAGTTTTGTTACCCAATTTCTGTTTTGTTACCCTCAAGAGAACGCGTTCGCTGGTTTGGACGTGCATTCTTTACCTGGACAAAGCTGGTCAAATTTTGCAACACGCTCAAGATACATGATACAACACGATCAAGATGCCCTTCCACCGTGGGTGACAAGGGTTGCAGGCCTGGCCTATGGGAGTTGGAATTGTAGGTGATTGCAAGTTTTGTCTGATTACCAACTGCATAAAAAAGCTTGCAAATGCACACCAACAGCTCCATACCTTTGGTGGGACTACAACCTCAGGGATAGGATGTGCCTGGAACAAAGCAAAACAGGACTACCCGACCCTGCCCCTCGAGCTGTATTATCCCCACTGCGTATCCCTCCGAGCTGTCGTCCCCCCCCCCTCTCTGGGGATCAGCTTTTGTGCAGGACCTGTGTTGCAAGTCCACATTGCTGAACTCAAGGGCTCTGTACGGTCACACCCAACATCCAGGCATTTCTGGCCTGTAAGAATTTTACACTGCACTCTCCCTTAGTTCCTTAGTACCTTAGTACACGGCACCCTCTCTTAGTAGTCATTTTACGCTGCACCCTCTCTTAGTACCTCATCGCAGCGCGCGACCTCACACATCCTTAACTCGCTGAGTCGCAAGGGACCCCGTACAGCCCAGTCAACAAAGCATGGAGGTAAATCAGGAGTGCAAGCGAGCGAGCGAGCTTTCGCACTGGACAGGGATGGAATTGATCCCCCGCCTCTTCTCTCTTGCCCTCTTCCCTCCCTACCAATCAGTGGCACCCATCTGTGGCTCGTGATGTCGAGGAAAGAAAGTCAGTTATGTACCACTGCGGACAACACGCATCCCGCGCCCGCCCCCGCCCATAGCGGCTTTAAGGATGATTGGGAAGCCAGTCTTCACTGCGAAGGCATGCGCCTCCTCAACCGACTCGACCGCGTCATCTGTTCCAGGTACGATTGGAACTCCACACTCTCTTGCCATGTTGCGAGCCGTAGTTTTGTCCCCCATGGCCTGCAAACCAAGCCCCCAAGAAAGTTCCGGATCACAGCCGGTCATGCCTGAACTCCCCAGCACCACCCCCACCTTTTCTCCACGCCATGAGCACATTCAGATTTAAATCACATTTTGTTTCCCCAACAACTCGCAGATTGATTTTTAAAGGGAGCGCCCAAATTATAGTAGAACGGTCCTATTTAAGAAGTTCAGCAACAAACGGCATCCCCACGGAAACATGGTCACCTCCAGTTTGCAACACTTAGGTGATGTCAGAAGCAGGCTTGGACGCCCTCTCGGCTTCTGTTGGTTGATGTCTTTGACCTGTCCTTGTGCTAGGTGGCAGATGGTGCAAACTGCACTTAGGGACAGAGCCAGAAAAAGGATTTGGATAGTGGAAGGCATACTGAGGCATAGGGGCAAAGAACTGACACCAGCTGATGCAAAGCATACCGAGGCACATGGGAAATGAAGGTACTCCCGCTTGTGCAAAGCATGCTGACATAACAGGGTAAGGAGGGACTTTGGATTGCCCAGAGCATGCTGAGGCGAAGGGGGGAGGGGGGATTGAGATCCCAGATCCCGCAAATAAATACTTGAGGCAAGAGAGGAAAAGAAGGGGTTCCAGAATTGTGCAAAGCATTCTGAGGGACAGACGAAAATACGGGAATCCAGATCATGCAAACAAATGCTGAAGCACGGGGCTACAGGTGAAGCTCTAATTCGTGCAACCCAAACTCAGGCACACGCTCAAAAAAGGCGGGAGCAGGTGCAAAGCATCGTGAGGCAACGGGCCAAGAGAAAGTTTCCTGCCTCACCGAGATGGTCTCTACGCGGGGGCCGACAAATGTAATTTTTTCTTCCTGGCACCTCCTTGCAAAGTGTGCGTTCTCTGACAGAAAGCCGTAGCCCGGATGAATAACATCCACGTTCTGTTCCTTGGCAACGGCCAAGACAGCCTGCGTCCAACTTCATCCCCTTCATACATAGATTGTGATTGCACTCATCATCCCCATGAGAGATGTGTACGAAAACACATCTCTCATGCTCACAGGTATGCGTTTGAAGGGGGTGGGGCGGGGAGCAGGACACACCGTGCCTGCGCCATGCATATGTGTGCATGCTTGTATACACAGGCCTTTTGTTTCCCCGCCCCGGGGGGGGGGGGGGGCATGCAAAAAGCTTCTGGTGACGAAAAGGAACCAGCATGCGAAATATGGCTGGCAGATACCCCAAGCAACACGCCGGAGGAAAATATTATAAAGATTCAATATTCCGCGGGCCTTCAGGTAATGACATGAGGTAGAGCAGTCCTCCAATGTAGGATACAGCACACGCAGCTGCACCCATCCTAACATAGGTGCAGACCCTGGCTGCCTTCTGCTTTAAGGTACTATGCAGTCTAGCATCTTGCAAGGGACACACCAAGAAATGTTACGCCAATTGAGAAATGAAGCATCTCAAGCAGCTGCTACTGCGTGTATCGGTGTACATTCCCGGTGATCTTCAGTGACAAATGTACAGGGATATGGGAGGGGAAAACCTCAATGTCCAAATAGCACTCCACAGGACCTTGTTTAGGTGTCCCAATCTCATAGCTCTCATCCGCCTTCCAGCGGTGCTGATTTGCTCTGTCCTCCGAACTGTAGATTGCAAGCTGCAGTCCCCATCCCGTCTCCACTCCCATCAACCCTCTGGCGCATTCCCGCGATCCCCCACCGCCCCTTCCCCGTACCCGCTCCACTTCACCCCATCCTCCCCCCACCCCACCCTATCATCTCATCTCATCTTCCTCTCACCCAACCTCACCCCACCCCATTTCACCTCACCCCATCTTCTATCTCCCAAATTCCCTGCCGATCTTGTGTGAAATTGTCTACCAGCAGCATGCAGTGTGCATTCGTGTGTGTGTGTGTGTGTGTGTGTGTGTGTGTGTGTGTGTGTGTGTGTGTGTGTGTGTGTGTGTGAGAGAGAGAGAGAGAGAGAGAGAGAGAGAGAGAGAGAGAGAGAGAGAGAGAGTGAAACAGGGCAGGGGAAGAGAGAGAGAGAGAGAGAGAGAGAGAGAGAGAGAGAGAGAGAGAGAGAGAGAGAGAGAGAGAGAGAGAGAGAGAGGGAGGGAGGGAGGGAGGGAGGGAGGGAGGGAGAGAGAGAGCAGCACCCTCTGTAAGCACCTGCCAGGTTAAACAACTCCGAGCTGGCAGCCTCCAAGCAAGTGGTGCCACAATGCGTTGCCAAGAGAATTGGACAAGCCATTTAATAGGTACACAGCAAGACATCCAATCATCATGACGCAAAACGTGCAGTGCTGACTCAATTTTAGCTGCAAAAGACATCTGATACAGCTGCAAATAGACAGGAGCACAATGGCAAGGCGCAAGAAAACAAAAAGCACCGGCGAGACGGCATACAGTCGCGACTTCCAGCTCAATGGATGCCCTGAAGATGCGGGTGGCAATTTCCCCCCGATTGGCACACATCAATTTATTGAACGGAGGCGGCTTCTTGTGTTTGACCTGGCGCTCCACCCTCCAAAACCATATCAGCTAGAGAATCAACGCTATGGCTGCTGCATCTGGCCAGAACAGCAGTGTGTCTGTGCAAGGAGGACGCGCACTGTTGAAACGTGAATGGAAGGGTGACGTCACGCAGACGTCCTTCACAAACAAGCACGGGGGTGAAGCCCAGGGGGTCAAACCAGGGGCACCAGAAAGACGCGGGAAAGAAGGAGACTGGTGTGTGAACACGATACAGATTAGTTCCTGTTATGAAACAAAACATCTGGAAATGTCGATGCCACACAGTCTGCTCCCGCTTCACTTGCAATGGTCTGCCATCCGACAAAACTGGACATAAATGTTTTACTGTGCAATCCCATTTGGGTTTTGGGCCATCTATACCTCGTAAGAAAAACAAGCATCTCTTCCATGCACCCTACCCATAAGAAGCAAAGGAACAAATCACCTCCACATTGGAAGATGATTCACATGATTGTCAAGCCTTCCAAGTGAGCTGCAAAATCATTTCCAGCCTTTTCTCTCTCTCTCTTTTCTCTCTCTTCTTCTCTCTCTCTCTCTCTCTCTCTCTCTCCTCTCTCTCTCTCCTCTCCTCCCCCCCCTTCCTCTCCCCCCCCTCCCTCCCCCTCCCCCCCCCTCTCTCTCTCTCTCTCTCTCTCTCTCTCTCTCTCTCTCTCTCTCTCTCTCTCTCTCCTCTCTCTCTCTCTCTCTCTCCTCTCTCTCTCTCTCTCTCTCCTCTCTCCTCCTCTCTCTCTCTCTCTCCCCCCCCCTTCCCCCCCCCTCCCCCCCTCCCTCCTCCCCCTTCCTTTCTTCCCCCCTCTCTCTCTCTCTCTCGGCTGAGAATTCAGTTACGGTCATGACACAATACTTTTACCGCTACCACGAATTCCCCACACCGAACCTGCACATGGCAGGGTTTTTCCCCGATCCCCAAGCATAAGCAGACGACCTCCACCTTCAAACAAACCCCGACTTCCAGAGGGCCATCCATGATTAGATCCTTGTGATTTTCAAAGCACTGTATCAGCGCTGCTAAAAATGTGCAGGACGAAGGCCTCAGAACCGTACCCGTTTGGTCTCGCTCATGACCTCTGAGGTACCAACTGAGTATTCGTGGTGGTTTGACACATTGTGTACTGCAGATACCCGCAGTCCAGTTCTGCAGGTTGGCTGTTGGGTGGGACCAGCACCACTCCTGCTGGGTTTGCCTAGTGGCATTCCCATGTAGCCCCCATTTTTTGCGCCCAGACGGTACAATGCCCTTTGTGACCTTAGCGTTCCCGGGCTACCAGTCCACCTTCCCCTAGACAGGCTTCCTTGCCCAGACATTATGCCTGCATTCTCCAATAAAGATAAGTTTGGGCTCTGCACATTTAGAGCATACTGACTTGGAGAAGTCCAGCCAAAGCCTTGGAAATAAGCGGGAAGCAACAGTCAACTTTCCTGCAGACATGTAAGAGATACACTGCCAGCTACTTAACTATTTTTCCCTGATCTTTCTGGCCCCACAGCAGAATTCAAGGCCAAGACTGCGTCATGAAGATGTAAAGTACAGAGACTCATGAAGCAGCGCAAAATTCTCCCGATTGTCACATTTCTACTCAGTGTCATAAAATAAGAGACGGTATTGAATATCCCAAGCTTGTAGGTTGCACACCATTGAAGCGCACTACAGATCCCAGCTCAAGCCCGAACTGAGAATCAATGACCATAACATATAGCTTGCATTGAACAGAAGACAAGCTTTGACTTCATTCAAACCAGAATTGAAATATAAAACTGCGGTTCTAAATTCACCGAAAAGCTCTGCCCTGTCAGGCTCCTGACCTAGGCCGATTACAGCCATTTCCCCTACATGACAGGGACACAAGAATTGTCGTATGGCAAAAAAGATCCTATATACTACTACATTACTATGTGCGACTTTACACGTCCAGATTTGACGGGGTGTCTGGAATGCCGTCGTTCTGCCAGACGGAGAGAATCGCACAAACAAGCCCAGAAAAGGTCGTTGCACAAACTCATCGGCCCCTGTAGTCCAAGCGTCTGTTAAAGAGTGTGTCTATGGTCTCACCTCGCTGGCTCATGCCGAGCTCGCTAAACGGTAGTTCCCCTACTTTATACCCGACAGCTGCTTGTCCCAACCGCAACAATGTTTATGCAGCAGAATATCGACATGTGTTTTTTCACCCGATTTTTTCCATTTGAAATGAAAAAGTTTGTTGGTCAGGTTTCAGTCGAACTCTCGACGTTTGAAGTTGGGGACTTCAGCCGGCTTTCCGAGTCAGCCCCCGGGTCCTGCAAACTTCGCAGTGCAAAGACCCCATCCACGTGCGAAGCACGTGGTACATGGTCGTCCGAACTCATTCGTAAGTGAAGGAAACGGCTGTGCATGGGCATGCGATGAGAAGCGATCTCCAGACGTGTGGATGGACGATAAAACATAGGGCCATCCCCTCGGCGGATCGGCGGAACCTGCCCCAATTCCGGCAAAAGGCAGGCGCAATGGAAGGCCGAAAAGGCTGGCAGGCGCAACTAGGTTGGGATGCGAGCGAGGTATGTGAGATGTGCAGGGGGACAAAACATCATGCAGCATTCTCTCTCTCTCTCTCTCTCCTCTCTCCTCTCTTTTTTTTTCTCTCTCTTTTTTTTTTTTTCTCTCTCTCTCTCCTCTCTCTCTCTCTCTCTCTCCTCCTCTCCCCCCCCCCCCCCCCCCCCCCCCCCCCCCCCCCCCCCCCCCCCCCCCCCCCCCCCCCCCCCCCCCCCCCCCCCCCCCCCCCCCCCCCCCCCCTCCTCCCCTCCCCCCCCCCCCCCCCCCCCCCCCCGGGGGCCCCTTGTCTCCTTCCCATCTTTCTGTTTTCTTGTTCTCTTCCTTTCACGCATAATTTGCCAGATCCATATATTTTTTACACCTGCAGCTCGTCGGCTGTCGACACGTGACTATTGGGGCACTGGGGCCTGAGACTGATAGTAATCCTGCAATGGCAGGCGCAGTCCAGTGCGGAAAACCTGCATGCGAATTAGTTATGCAACAGGATGTGAGATGTGCAGGGAGACAAACATCATAATAGCACATCTGGTTCTGCCATCCTAAAACTGACGAGCTATGATCCAGATGCATGCACAGTTGAAGGCAGCATATAAACATACGGTAAAAAGTCGTAGGCAGATGTCGCGGATGGCGGAACCGCAAAACGTTTCCTGCAAGCTTACTGAAATTTTATCTTTCAATGAATTCGAATGTAAAAACAACAGGGTTAAGGTGGCTGGGTGAATTCTGGAAATTTGTATGTGGGTAAATCGATATCGTGCTCCACGAATGGCGCACCCGGAAAACGCGATCTCGCGGACTTATGCACAGATACCACTTCCATTGCCTTAAGTGTGTAAAAATGTCTTTCTTTGATGGCCGAAGTCAGAATCCTTGAAAGTGGGCACATCGATGTCACTCGTCGTGGAAAACAGTTTCCATCGTATCCCTGTGAACCACTCCTCGAGCCCTCAAAACTTTTCAGCACATCATTAAATATTAAAACGGCATATTTGACTGAGCCTCATCACGTATGCTGAACTTTGCAAGTTCGTGTCGACGGTTTTTCGGAGTGCACATCTGCGCGGCTCCCTCAGCAGCAGAGCACATGACCAGGTCACGTGGAAGAGGTGGCAGCATTACGCGCCTTGCAGCGCGAGTGCATGGCGCAGCGTTACCTGCAATACAGCGCTGTACACAGGCTGTACAAAAGCCTCCGCTCAGGTTGCCACGCCGCGAAATCCCATCTTTCCGTGCTAGATTTCCGATTTAAAAAGTAGATTTGCGATTTACAGGGCTTACGGACAGTTTCCGGACCTCGGAGCTACACCGCATCTCGGCGGAGCTGAACCCTGTTTATTTCAGTGCCGTTGCCAACCGAAAAATCTCAGAAATATATGCCTTCCTCGGATCTCTGGCGCGTGCAAGGCGTTACCAGCGCGTCCCCATTATAAGCCTCCCCAGCGGGCATCCAAGGCTGTCGGCCCCCGACACCGGAAAACCTGCACCCCAGAGGGGGCAGGTTAATAAGGGGGGCTTTTGAAAAACGGGGGGGACAATCGTAACCGTACATAAATCCGGCTGGCGGGTGTGTGGGATGTAGGGATACAACTGATGGTCGTAAATAATGTACAGTGAAAGGAAGGGAGAAAGAAAGTGGAGAGAGAGGGAAAGAGAGGGGGGAGTGTGGGAAGGGCTGAGGGAGGGTGGGAGGGTGGGAGTGAGTGAGGGAGGGAAGAAAGGAGGGCGTGGGGGAAAAGGGAGAAGAGGAAGAGAGGGGGAAAGAGACGGGGAGAAAGAGAGGGAGGGAGAGATAGGGGGAAGAGAGAGAGCTAGAGAGAGAGGGGGGGGGGGAGAAGGGGGGGGGGGGGGGAAAAGAGAGAGAGAGAGAGAGAGAGAGAGAGAGAGAGAGAGAGAGAGAGAGAGAGAGAGAGAGAGAAGAGAGAGAGAGAGAGAGAGAGAGAGAGAGAGAGAGAGAGAGAGAGAGAGAGAGAGAGAGAGAGAGAGGGAGAGAGGGAGAGAGAGGGAGGGGAGGGGGGGAGAGAGGGGGGGGAGAGGAGAGAGAGAGAGAGAGAGAGAGAGAGAGAGAGAGAGAGAGAGAGAGAGAGAGAGAGAGAGAGAGAGAAGAGAGTGAGATAGGGGGGGAGGGAGAGGGAGAGGGAGAGAGGGGGGGAGGGGGCAAGAGCGAGAGAGGGAGGAGGGGGGAGGGAGGAGGATGGGAGGGGGGAGGGAGTGTGGGAGGGGGAGAGGGAGAGAGAGAGAGCGGCGAGGAGAGAGAGAGAGAGAGAGAGAGAGAGAGAGAAGAGAGAGAGAGAG
>KV908733.1:0-2500 GCA_002005505.1 Botryococcus braunii
GGCGGAGTGGCGGACCTGCCCCAATCCGGGAAAAGGCAGGCGCAATGAAAGGCGGAAAATGGAGATGACATGGAAAGGCGAGGCAGTACGGGTAAAGAAGACGGCAGTACAATGAGCGTCGGATGTCTAGCCAAGTAAGGTCGCACAGCAGGTGGGAAAGTGAAGTAGTCTGATGCGCCAGTTACAAAATAGAAGTGACAAAGATGACAAAGCAAGAACGGAGCGAAAAGAGGGAGAGAGCCGGATACGGGCAGAAATCGAAGCTGGGCATGGCAAAGATGCGAAGGCAGGTGAGTGGCTGCGAGGAATGGATTGAAAGGGATAGAGATGTATGGATTGATTTAAAGGAAAGCGTAAGAAGGAGTTGAATAAGGGACGGGATTGTTGAGCAGGAGGGGACGTGGAGGTGGTAGTGAAGGACCTGAGGGAATTGAAGGAGAGCGGAGTGAAAGTGGCGGTGGAAATTGCGTATGTCGATAGCCACATGTACTCGGAGCCTGGGAACAGCGCTCCAAATTGGAGTTGTGAGTATTGGGTCGGGGGTGAAGACTTGTATGGCCATCCATTGGTATTCATATGTACTCATAATATACTCTTAACACATTCGGGGGCCGTAGTATGGTTTGGGTGGGTGCTGTAGTATGTGGTGGGAGGCAGGTAGTAGAGGTGGGGGTGGGATGGGCATTCTACCCTCTTTGGATGTAGTACGCATGAGACACGCAGAGGCACGACACGTGCAGCGACACGATAGCAGCGAGAACGCATGCTCACACACGCGCACACACCACACACACACACACACACACACACACACACACACACACACACACACACACACACCCACGTAGACATGCAGAGATAAACGCATACACCCATATGCGTGTGCACGACGCCTACACAGACACGATGGAGAGAGAGAGAGAGAGAGAGAGAGGAGAGAGAGAGAGAGGAGAGAGAGAGAGAGAGAGAGAGAGAGAGAGAGAGAGGAGAGAGAGAGAGAGAGAGAGAGGAGAGAGAGGAGAGAGAGAGAGAGAGAGAGAGAGGAGAGAGAGAGAGCGCGGCGCGCGCGAGAGAGAGAGAGAGAGAGAGAGAGAGAGAGAGAGAGAGAGAGAGAGAGAGAGAGAGAGAGAGAGAGAGAGAGAGAGAGAGAGAGAAAGAGACACAAACACACACACCTTTGCAGACACACACACACGCTCACACGCACTCGTGCACGTGTAGTCACGGACACACACACACACAGACACACACACACACACACACACACACACACACACACACACACACGCACCCACACACACACCCACACACACACACACACACACACACACACACACACACACACACACATGAGGGTCGAGAGAGAGAGAGAGGGGGGGAGAGAAAAGCAAGAGGGTGCAACGCGTGCAAGCATGGGCATCAGTATGGGGGTATGCATGAACTGTTATGAGGGATGATGGTTCTGAGGGTGTGTTTGTACATGCAGGCGCAAGGTTGGGCAAGCTGGTGGCAGACAGACAAAGTGGAAAATCACCAATTATGGGAAGTGGATACGGATGTTCGGTTATCTTGGATGCGCATGCTTGCGTGCAATATCGTACAAGTGACATGCAGAAAGGTGATGGCTGCATCAGCCAGGCTTTGCATGACATTGGGCTAAAGTTTATGCACAGTATCTGAGCCGCGCTGTGTTGTTCATGGAGCGGTAGCGCTTGGAAAAAGACACGAAGGAGGGAGGTGCAAACAGGAGATGAGGGTGATGTGAATAGCAAAAAACGGAAAGGGGAAGGGAAAGTGAGGGGTCGAGTCTATGAACATGCTGCCGTGCGCGTTACATTAGAAGAGGGCACACTAGAAGAGGGCACACTCTTATTGGAACGTTTTCAAACGTATGCTTCTTGGGTTTAAAACCCTGCATACTCTTATTAGGGTTGAAACCAAGTTATTTATTTACATGTAACCGGTAATGACGCTGGCCTTAAAGGGGTCCCGCAGGGTTGGCCCCGGTGCAGCACGATAAAGTGCTGCATATTGAGTAAGTTGTTCTGGTGTGCGGCAGATAAGCATTGATCATAAGAAAAATAAACGCTGCTCAAATATTAGGACACTGAAGAGCAGATTGCACATTAAGAAAATTGTTTTTGATACTGTTAGTAAAAGAACTGTGGACAAATGTGGGGTCCCGCAGGGTTGGCCCCGGTGCAGCACGATAAAGTGCTGCATATCGAGTCTGGTCTAACTGTGCGCACGAAATGGCAGTTTCGTGCCTGACGGATAAGCATTGATCATAAGACAAATAAACGCTGCTGAAATATTAGGACACTGAGGGCGGGACGATCCTCCCAAAGTGAGTCAGTTTTTCTGGTCTACCGTTGCGCACGAAATGGCAGTTTCGTGTCTGGCAGACATCATTCAATCATTTAAAAAACACACCTTGCTAAACTGAAATATAAAAGGGTCCCGCAGGGTTGGCCCCGGAGCAGCACGATAAAGTGCTGCA